>DF358002.1:122377-140687 GCA_000787875.1 Solanum virginianum
ATAATACACTGGCCTGCTTAAAAATAAAGGGTAATATGATCATAATTAATGTAGTCGAAAGTTATTTTGAAAATATTTTTTCAATCTAGCTAATAGATCAATATATAAGTGTATTATGAAGTAAATGTGCTAGACTGATTATTCAATCCAATCAACTTGTCAAAATTAGGTTGAGTGGGGTGGGTGGGTGTAGGGAGGGTATTAGGAATAGCCACAAAGTTCCCAACTTGTAATTTTGTGATGTCAAGGTTAAGATAACATTCTCTATATCAAAGTGTTCCTCATGTCTATTGAGTATTGAATCAACTTTGTTCACAAATGGTTAATTGCCACTTACATTCAAAAGAAAAAAAAAGTGGTCACTTGTGCAAAGTTGAGGTTGACTAGGAGTCTAATTAAGAGCTAGCATTATTAGTAAAGTTACTCACATATGTTACTAAGTTAAAAAGTAGAATTTATTCTCTTATCTAACGGTTTAAATATTTACAAGATAATCACATTCGTTGATGGCATATTGATTTATCATACCGATTAATGTTTAGTCCCTTTCTTTCCTCCTTAATTAGTCCCTCCTCTAAAGAAAGGGATCGATGTAGTTGTTGTGTTTGCCCCCTTCGTAGTCAATGAGGATAGACTCGATGTCTACCTACTAAAAAGAAGCTATCCCTTTCAAATAATCATGTTTCTGCTAGGCAACGTGTGAAATGCCAAAAGACCTTTTTGAATTAACGATTCAATCTAATTTTAGAAATACTCATCATTATTTGTACTCAATATTTATATCAATTAAAAGTAAAGTGAGAACACAGTCATTGAATCATAATTAAGTGATATACATATCTTATTATATCTGTTGATCGTTTTGTAAACACGGAATGCAAGTAAATTCTTACCATTATATGCATTTCAAAAGGCATATTGAAAAGTTAATCCATAACTAATCATACTTTGCTTAATACTAATATTGTGTTTATGATCTTCTAATTATTTTTTGTTTAATAAATTGTGATGAAGTACAGTTTGTTTGAGTGGGACTACAACTAGAGGCCTAAAAGTCCAACAAAGTGGCTGGTTGGCTACTAATTAATTATTGGACCAAATTTTCAAATCCAATATTCCTTCTTCCACTTCAAAGTTCAAAGTAGCACACACACTACTATATAAATTGACCAAAATTATTTGGGCAAAGTACAAGACTTCACTGCATCAAGATATGGCCAATTACTCAAGATTTCTCTTCCTCTTATTACCTTTAATAGTTATTCAAATTCATTATGGTAATTATATTCTATCCTTTATAATTAATGTTTTAGGAGTTCTAGTTTTATTTTTTATATACATCATAAATACAATTTAATCGAGTTAATTATTTTATTTTTCAGAGTATCATATCAGGTTTGTTATAAGTTACTTTCTTCATTTCAGTTCATGTGACATATTTTTTCTTTTGGTCTATCAAAGAAAAAATGACATACTTCTAAATTTTACAATGCACATTCTACCTTTATTATAACTACACAGATGTTATGTCATGAATTTTAAATGATTTTAAACTACATAAATAATATAACATGTTTAAGACTATAAATTCAAAATTCATTTTTCCCGTGAAGTCTGTATGCAACGATTCAAATAATGCCACATAAATCAAAAAGAAATTATTTGCAACTTAACCAATGGTGTAAATATACCATACTTTATTGGTGCACAAAATTTAAACTCTATTTTTATATATATAAAAGAAACAACTTCATCCTTTCAACTTCATTCCTCCGGTGTAATAAAGATTGATATCTATTATACATATTATAATTGTGATGTTGCGTAAATCCATGCATATCTCAAATAATTTTATAAAATACTTTAATATAAATATCGAGTAACTCTGTACTAACTGCAGTAAGAAGTGAACTCCAATTAAAATACTACTCAAAGAGTTGCCCAAGAGCCGAAGATATTATCAAAGAAAAAGTGGCAATCTTGTACCACAAACATGGGAACACAGCAGTTTCTTGGATTAGAAATCTATTTCATGATTGCGCGGTTAAGGTAATTATTATATATCTTGATTTTTTTTTATTCAAGAAGAATGAACCTAAATACCCGTCAATCCAATTGATTAAACTAAAATAGTAATAGATAGTATCGAGTAAAATAAATATAATAGATAGTTACTAACATTTTTAATCTGTAATAATTCAACTCGCTAGTGATATTGTCCCCTTTAGGCCAGGTTTGCACGGCTTTAAATTGTATCACAAGTAGATAAGACTTGTTTATTTATATACCCAACATCTCTCATATGTTTTGCCAACATGGGGCTTCTACACAACTTACCTTCCTCTTTTAGAGACTATCTGAAAGATCATGAATGTCTGAACTAGTTATTTGTTGTTCTAATTTAGATAGTTCATACCATTTGTACTTTTGATCTAATATTTCAATTCTTTCGTATTGCAATAGTAACATTCTTTTATGAAGCTAATATAAGTGTAATTCATGTACGATATGTATGTGAATAACAATATATAATATATGTATAATCTATGTATATTAACTGAAAAAAAATGTAAACAATAAATCCAATCGATCATTTATACAAAATTCATTTGCTTCAATGTATCACTTCATCTCAATCGAAAAAGAAAATAACGTTTCAAGGGCAAATCTAATTTCGCTTTTTTTTTCTTTTAATTATTTTTACCTTTTTTCATATCTGGTTTATATAATGTATGTTTTTTTTTTTACAATTTTTTTTTTTTTTTGGCAGTCATGTGATGCATCAATATATTTGGACACAGCAAATGGACAAGAATCAGAAAAAGAATCTCCAAGGAATTTTGGGATGAGGAATTTTAAGTATATTGAGACAATTAAACAAGCACTTGAAAAAGAATGTCCAAATATTGTTTCTTGTGCTGATATTGTTGCTCTTTCTGCTAGGGATGGTCTTCTTTGGGTAAGTAAATAAAAGATTCACCATGTTTGCACATTATGTATTTATATATATACATATATACTGTATACACACACATATATATCACTACTAAATTAATGAAAAAAATCGATGGATAAGATCGGTTCAAAAAATCGAGGGAAAATCGATTTACTTTTTTAAAAAAAATCAACGGGCGTCTGCTGGATTTTTTTCGTGTGAAATTATAATTTTTTTAAATTAGTTTTTTTTTAAAGAAAATCGACTTAGTCCCTTAGTTTTTTATTATTTTCTTAGAAAAATCGACAGACAAGGTTATTTTTGATATACAAAATTGTAGTTGAAGAGTGTGAATAAAAGTAATGAAAACATTTCATCAAAGAACATGTGTGGTCGGGTGGTAGAACTGTTCAAAGTCAGAGAAAATACTTGGGTTCGATTTTCAAATAGCTTAATTTGTTACGTATATTTCTAAAAACTCGATCTTGGCCATTGCTTTTTAAAAATCGACTGACAGGGTTAGTTGTTCCTCGATTATAACCGATCTTGTTTGTCGATTTCATGAAAGCAACAAAAGTAAAATCGATGATGTACAGTCTGTCGATTTTGACCCATTTTTAGTATCACTATATGCACTACAAAAATTTTTGATACCCCTTAAGGTGTCTTCGCTCTCTGGAATCATACTAAGAACTTTATATGTTGTACCTATAGAGTTTAAATTTTGAATTTGATTGTCTATTCTAATAGTGCAAGAAATTGTTACACAATTTCTATCTTTGTTCAAATATATTTTAATCTGTTGTAACACGTAATCGTGAATTTAATTTATTTGACACAGCTAGGAGGGCCAAGAATTGAAATGAAAACAGGAAGGAAAGACAGCAAGGAAAGTTACTTATCAGAAGTTGAGAAATACCTTCCTAATCACAATGATTCAATGTCAACTGTGCTTTCAAGATTTCAATCAATTGGTATTGATACTGAAGGAGCTGTTGCTCTACTAGGTAATCAACTTTCCGACCTCTCGTTCGATCATAAATTTTAATTATTTATAAAAGATTTTGTTTATTTTAATCGAAAAATTTATGTAATACTAATTCTTAGAGTAACTGTTACTTTCGTAGCTCGAACACAATAGGTTTGTCTTTCTATATATCTCCACTTAAATACAAGGCACTATATGCTGGACACAGGTCTCAAACACGTAACCGAAGTTACAATTTTTGGAATTTGAAAATATAAATTGTCAAAATCTGGTCAAATTTCATGATCATATATATATATATTTGAAAATCAAATTTTAAAAATTCATGGACAAACATTAGCTAAGTTGTTTAACGTTTTAAATTTCCATATTTATAACAAAAATAATTGATCTCACTTCAAATTTTTTGAGTTTTCAATTTACACACTTTGATTGGACCAAACTTTTCTCCATTACATCTCAGTATATACGCACGCGCTATTTAGATAAATTTCTTGTATTAACCCCTAAAAAACTTGTATAAAAATCGAATTTAACACTTAATGTTTATTAGCTAACTCCAAATTGTCTTTTGTTTTATTTGGAAAAATAGGGGCTCACTCGGTAGGACGAGTTCATTGTGTGAACTTAGTCCACAGGCTCTACCCAACCGTGGACCCGACTATCGACCCCGACTATGCTAAGTACCTTAAAGGTCGATGTCCCTCACCGAACCCTGACCCTGAGGCTGTGTTATACTCAAGATTTGATCGTGAAACTACAATGATTTTAGACAATATGTACTACAAGAACATTTTGAACAACAAAGGGTTATTAATTGTGGATCAAGAATTGGTTAGTGATCCAAATACTTATCCATTTGTGGTAAAAATGGCTGGTGATAATGGATATTTTCATGAACAATTTGCTAGGGCTATGCTTATTTTGTCTGAAAATAATCCACTTATTGGAGATCAAGGTGAAATTAGAAAAGTGTGCCGCTATGTAAATAGTGCTTAGTGGTTGTTTAATTTAATTGTTATTTAATGTGGCTGTATTTTTATTTTACGCCTCCGTAGGATTCTTTGGTGACTTGAACTCATAACCTTAGAGTTGGAGGTAGAGGGTGTTTGTCATCCGAGCAACTCCTCTTTGTCTGATGTAATTGCATTTGTTTTGTTTTCTTCTGTTTTATTTGCATCGTCTGTTACATCTTCAAGTGAAATAATAATAATCTTGCTCAAATTAAGTATACTATAAGCGTGTTGCATTGTTATGTCCCTTTTATAATGATAACATGATGATGTTTAGATCAGTTTGTCAGAAAAACAATGTGGGATGCAAATTAAATTAGATTTATAAGAATAGGATTATTGTGTCTTTAAGCATTATCATTATCTTAGAGTTTCAAACTTTACGTGTAGAATTTTCAAGACATTATTCTAGAGTTTTAAATTTTGCACGTAAAACTCCACAACAATGGTATTTTTTCAGTTTCGTAGGTCACGTAGTATAAATGTATCTATATGTTCAATTTCATACAAGTTTAAATATTTATTTTTGCATACCCAAAATTAGTGGTATATTATCAATCGGCTAACTCAAATATCTAAATATTATTTTAGATCATAAATCTCAAAAAAAAATTTTTGATAAACACTATACTAACTCAAAGAATATCATATAAATAAAATAAAAATATATATAAATATCAGTTGATCGAACGATATATATCTATAACTTTCCTAAAATAATGCAAGGACTAAAGTTGGGCCTCCACTTCAACCAACCCGCTATAACGGTGAGATTGGACGTTAGAAAGAGACTTGACCATACATGGACACGGACACCTATTTGTGGGCCTATATTAATCATGACCCTTGCACTCCGTGGGGCGGAATTATTAAGGGCTCAAGAGATTCCTCCGAATTTTTTTAAAAAATTATATATAATAAATTTAATTATAAAACTATTTATTCGAATTAAACTCAATTCAAACGGACTCATGATCTAAACAATCATTCACTTACTGCACTTTCTTCTTTTCTACTCCGTGCATAATGTTAGCACACTACTATGAATCAATCATTTGTGATACTCTGTCGATATATTGATACTATNNTCTGTCGATATATTGATACTATATCGGTATCATATAATTTATCGATATATTGATACTTTATCGGTATCATATAGGATTAAGCTCTTTTTTACGAAATAAATAAGAAATAATTAAGAGAAAATTATTAAAGTCACAATTATATTTATTAAACTTTAAATTAGTAGAAAATAATTGTGATACTTCATTGGTGTGTTCATACCATATCAGTATCATATAGAAGTTAACTTAATCTACTTCTTTATATGTTTACCTTTTCATATCTTACACCTCCTAATCACTATCTTCACGCATTTAATTGCTCGATTTATTCTTCAAATATTGTGACTTTTAATATTTGTTCTTTCAATGAAGTGATTATTATTTTATTTTATTTTTTCCCAATGGTCTAGTATTACCTTTTTTTTTTTTGCTATCTAATTTAAATCACCGTGTATTTATCTTTTTTCTTTTTTTTTCTAATAGAAAAAAGAAAAAAAATGTCAATAACTTGTATAGTCAATGAGATTTAAATTAATCTATTCGTGTTTTATTTTATTTATTTATTGTGTCCTCCATCATCTAAATCTTTCTATATTCTTTTACTTAATTACATATTTTTCTTTTATTTTTTCAGCCAACATTTCTTGATGTTTTTGTCATCTTTTATTTAAAATCATTTGTTGAGAAAATAGAAGAAGTTGGTTAATGATGATGATAAATATTTTATTAAAGTGGTTGGTACATGTCATAACCAAAAAAGGAAAATTCACTTCCAAGTAAAGTGTTCTTCTATTGTCCTTATATTCATATGTTATTACATATTATATTTGAAAAAAAAATTATTCATGAATCTTTAGAACAACAAAATTTAAAATGGAATGAATTATCTTAGTAAGTACGATTAGTAAACCATTAATTAAACTAATCCACATGGAGGCAACCCATATATATCTAAGAAACTTAATATGATATGATTCTGATTAGTTAAGTTGATAGAATATTATACAGTTATATAAAAAGAAATTAAAAAAATATATATGTTTAATGAATTATTGTCAAAATGTTAACTCACACATATATCAAATGATGGTATTTCTCATTTGATAACGCTAAAATTTAAAAGATTAAAACTCATAATCAGAAGCAAAAAACATTACAAATTTATCTACGATTATAAGTGGTCAAATATTCTAGCATTTTCACTTAAGCATCAAATATTCAAAGATAAAAAATAAAGTCAACTAAATGGACGTTTAAGATCAAATTAAAGTGATTTTTTTTTTGTAACTCTATTTAAGATTAATGTACTTTCTTTTTAACTTCAGAATAACCATAATTTGTGCCACAATGTGTGTCCTTCGAATAAGTACTTTATGATGAAAATTTTATGTACATTCGATAAATTTTCGTCGTATAATAAGTCGAAATCATATATAAAAAAATGTAAATACACTAGACAAAATAACTTTGTCATGACATAATTAATTATTCATTGTGACTACAATTAATGTTCTTGATGTATAATTAGATAAATACTATTTAAATTCAAATTCAACATCAAACTTCATGTCTTAAATTTAAAATAAGTTACAAAACCCTTTAATTCATACATAAATTTATTACGGTTATCTAACTCCTACTGTATCATTTAATTTTCTTCTCTAAATGTCCCTTTAATGTATTATTTCAATTTATATGGTATGATTTAATTTACGAAATATAAAATTTAAGAACGAAAAAAAAATCTTAAAACTCATCTTAAATACATCACAAAATTTATGAAGTTATAAGAGACTTAAATTATGAAATTTTAAATTATGATACTCCTTTTATCGTATTTTACCTTTTTAGTTTGTTTATAAATATAATTGAATATATTCTTTTCAATACACTCTTGATAATAATTATTTTTGAAAGTACTAAATATTGCTTAGTTTTAGCACAAAAAACTCAAGTAAAAAACACATATACATATTTTAATACTATGATTGCTTGGATTAATTCTCTTTTATTATTAAAAGAGACTAAAATAATATATATATATATATATATATATAATAGAGAGATTAACGTTTTTAAATGAAGATAATAAATAAAAGTTTTTTATAGCTTCTCAAGAGATACGTAAATAAAATATGTGATAAATAAAATAATTCGAAGATGGAATCAAAGTTTGCATAATTAACTTTTTAAAAGCGAAACATAACAAATATTCTGAACGAAAAGACTAGTAAATACTAAAGACTCGTTTGGTTGTGAAATAAATTATTTTGAAGTTAATCATTTTTAAAATTATTATCTCATTCTTAATATCAAATATAAATAACATTATAACAACAACAATATATCAATAGAATCCTACAAGTGTGGTCTGAAAAGAGTAAAATATATGCCACAAGTATAGTTTGAAAAGGATAAAATATACGTAAACCTTATTACTACCTCACAGAGATAGAAAGGTTGTTTCTGGAAGGCCCTCTGTCACGCCCCGAGCCTACATCCTGGACGTGGCCGGCACTCGAAAAATCATTTCTGGTCCCCAAGAGAACCACTTGGCCTGACTAACTTACTCAGCGGAAGATAATATTACCAAAATAACTAAAATGGTTGAAGATTTATGAAACTTAAAGTAAAATAGTAAAGTATACAACTTGACATCAAATCTTTCAAAGAAATAACTTGATACATTGTCTTTCTAGTCTATGAAGCCTCTAAAATACTGACTCTGAATAGGGCACCAGAATAGACTCACAGGTACCTCAACAAAGTAAATACAAATAAATGAAAACTCCTGAGCTCCTCTGGATGCTAAGAGGTCTCACCGACCGCTGATGGGGATTGTCCAACTGATCATCTGCTAACATAGACACTTGCAGCTGTATCATGATACGATACAATGCCAAAGACGTCAGTACGTGGAATGTACAATATGTAAGATGACCAAAATATAATAAAAGTAGAATACTTATTTTAGAACTGCACTTGGAGATAGCTTAACTAACAAAATATATATAAAACATGGTACTCAAAACTTAGTTCTGTACTTGGCTCAACTTCATTAAATATGCAGCATAAATAAAGAAAATACTTTAATAAGGAAATATTGAATCCCAACTAAGTAGAATAAAATTTTTTACTTCTTGGGGAGTTTCTCTAACCGACAACCATCACTATAAGCTTCGTGATGATACAACGTTTTGCCCACGCTGACAGAGCCATCTCGTACTTTATCGGGGTAGGGGACGAAGAATTAGGAGAGTGGATCCATCCCAAAATTGGGTCATCTCATTGGCTAATGAGGAAGGTACCTTGGTACAATCCTATCCTATGCTGGCTACATAGTTTATGAGTTCGAGTAATTAATTTTACTCTTACTCATATCGGTGCTCAATACTACTCCCAAAATACTTTTATATAGCTCATATTTAAAGAATAGAAATTCTCAAAGTCTGATCTTTTGGGGGACTTAGCCCAACTTTAACTTTTCTTAAACTTTTCTCAATTTGTCTTAAACTTTTCTATGACTGAACTCTTTAACTTGACTGAAAACTAATATCAACTCACTGACTCAAAAATATGCTAGTTTTCTTGGCTAATATGCAAGAATTAATCTTTAAAAATACACTTTTTGAACTTAGCTTAAAAAGATACTCAACTAATCTTTCTTTTTCTTGGAGTAATATCAAGATTTTCAAGAAAACTCAATAGTCATAAATCTTGTTCATAAATCTTGAGGAATTGGAAATAATTCTTGAATCCTACTATGATCTTGATTTTCTTACACTTAAGTTCTTGAGAGGGGTTTTCTCTTGTTTTTGAGAGCATGAATGAAGAAAATAAATATTTTTGGCCTAAATACGATTTTAAAACTGATTAGTTTAGAATATGGAATGTGCGAAAGGTCGAAAGTATCCTTCCCAAACGAAAGAAGAAAAAGTGCCCATTTTTGTACTGGTGCGTGTCGTGCACCAGTGTGGGAGAGGGAATTTTCGTGAATTTTCAATTTTTGTCAACTTTCGGAAAATTCCCAAGTGTGATTCCGCGTCCTCTCTGTGTCGCGGAAGGGGCACGAAAACCCCACTGCTTTAAGCTTTCTTGGAAAAAAATAAATCACATTTTTTCGCGTTAAAGCCAAGTCGAGATCATTTTCCAACTCAGTTTATCGCACTGATCACAAATTCGATCTCGAATTTGCAAACGAGGCAAGGAAAGACACATTACGGGTAAGCTAATTTCTAGGAGTATTTTCATCTTTTCATCGAGTGTTATATCCTCGTCTCAAAAATATTAAGTCCCATAACCAGAAGATACTAGATTTGGAAAACAAACTGACTAAAGTGAAAAGCTAGTATGTAAATACGATAAAAATAATAAATACAAGATGGATAATAACAACATAAGATATAAATACATTAACTAATTCTGTTAATATATTATATGGCAAGGTTAGATATCATCCTACTTCTACTATTCTATTAGACTTCTACCTTAGTAGACGATCTCCAAATAATATTATAATTATCAATAAATTAATTTTATATTTAATTTTAAAATTTATTATTCCTTAACTCATGTATCAAACGAAACATAGACAAATACCACTACTAAAAACATGGGACCCTCCTTTTGTCTTCAACAAAGACACTAAACATAAGCAAAAACAGAGGTGTCTTTAAGATGAAAAAATGTTACCGTTATATCAAACACGTGTCTCCCAACCGCTATCTCTCTGTCTTCTTCACTCTAATTCTTTGGATTCTTTTCTTCTTTCAACATCTTCACTTTTTCTCTCCATCAAACTCCCCACTTTTCACACTTCTTTTCACTATTTTTTTTGCCTAAATAACAACCCCTTTTCTCTAAAAATCTTCAATTTTCAGCTGTAATCTCAAATGGGGTTCCTTTAAAATCTAGAAATGATGTAAATTTGTGTTTTTCTAGTGAAAATCTGAAAAGGGTTACTTTTATTCTACATTTTTAATGGAGATTTACTTATTGCTTACAGTATTGCTCTGTTTCTTAGCTGCTGCTGCTGCTGCTGCTGCTACTGAGTTTGATTTTGGGACTTTAACTCTTAGTAGTTTGAAGTTATTGGGAGATGCCCATTTGGGGAATAATACAATTAAGCTGACACGTGATCTCGCCGTTCCAAATTCCGGTGCCGGAAAAGTTTTGTATTCTAAACCAGTAAGATTCCGGCAGCCGGGTCTTGATTTTCCGGCGAGCTTCTCTACTTTTTTCTCTTTTTCCGTAAATAATTTGAATCCTTCATCGATCGGAGGTGGATTGGCTTTTGTGATTACCCCGGATGATGAGTCAGTTGGTGATTCCGGTGGGTATTTGGGGATTTTGGGTGCAGAAGGGGGGCAAAATGGGAATTTTGGGGTTGAATTTGATACACTTATGGATGTTGAATTTAAGGATATTAACGGAAATCATGTGGGGTTGGATTTAAATTCAATGATTTCAGCTCAGGTTGGTGATCTTGATTCTATTGGTGTTGATCTCAAAAGTGGTGATTTGGTGAATTCTTGGATTGATTATTCTGGTTCTACAAAAAGATTGAATCTTTATGTTTCTTACTCTAATGTGAAGCCAAAAGAATCATTTTTATCAGCTACAATTGATCTTTCTGAATATGTTAATGATTTTATGTTTGTGGGGTTTTCTGGTTCAACACAAGGTAGTACTGAGAGTCATAGTATTGAATGGTGGAGTTTCACTTCATCATTTGATACAAATCCTAGATCTCCGGGGGCGGCGCCACCGCCGCCCACGGCTAGTTTGATGAACCCCACGGCGGATGTAACAACATCAGCCACATCGCCTCCACCGGGGCAGGAGATTGCCCCGGTGGAGGCTAATGGTACTGCAAATGCAGTACAAAAAAGCAGCAGCAAATGCCATAACAGCTTTTGTAAACAAGGTGCTGGTGCTGTTGTTGGGGTTGTTACTGCAGGAGCATTCTTTTTAGCTTTTGCTACATTAGTACTAATTTGGTTGTATTCCAAGAAATTCAAGAATGTGAGGAGTTCAGAGACTATGTTGCCTTCTGATATTATCAAAATGCCTAAGGAATTTAGCTATAAGGAGCTTAAAATCGCGACGAAGGGGTTTGATTCTACTAGGATTATAGGGCATGGTGCATTTGGAACTGTTTATAAAGGGATTTTATCTGAGACTGGTGATATTGTTGCAGTAAAGAGGTGTAGTCATAATGGACAAGGTAAAGCCGAGTTCTTTTCTGAATTGTCGATAATCGGAACACTTAGGCATAGAAATCTTGTTAGGTTACAAGGGTGGTGTCATGAGAAAGGTGAAATCTTGTTAGTTTATGATTTGATGCCAAATGGTAGTCTTGATAAGGCATTATTTGAGTCCAGAATGATCCTTTCGTGGCAACACAGGACGAAAATCTTGTTAGGTGTTGCTTCTGCATTAGCATATTTACATCAAGAATGTGAAAACCAGGTGATTCATAGGGATATCAAGAGCAGTAACATTATGTTGGATGAAGGGTTCAATGCAAAGTTAGGAGATTTTGGATTAGCGCGACAGATTGAACACGATAAGTCCCCTGATGCAACGGTAGCAGCAGGTACAATGGGGTACTTAGCACCAGAATACTTGTTGACAGGTAGAGCAACTGAGAAAACTGATGTCTTTAGCTATGGGGCAGTGGTTCTTGAAGTGGCAAGTGGGAGGAGGCCAATTGATAAAGAAACAACAAGTTGTGTTGGACTGAATAGCAATTTGGTTGAATGGGTGTGGGGGTTACACAAAAATGGAAACTTGCTGGCAGCAGCTGATTCAAGATTGAATCTTGAATTTGATGAACAAGAAATGACAAGGGTGTTGTTAGTTGGTTTGGCTTGTTCACATCCTGACCCTATAGCTAGGCCAACAATGAGGGGTGTGGTACAAATGTTAGTAGGTGAGGCAGAAGTACCAATTGTTCCAAGGGCTAAACCAGCAATGAGTTTCACCACATCTCATTTGTTAATGACATTGCAAGATAGTGTTTCTGACTTGAATGGTATGATCACACTTTCAACTTCTTCATCAGAAAACAGCCTCAATGGTCTTGTTGGTAGTGGACATGGTGGCATAGACTTAGTTTAGTTCAAAAATCAAGAAAGGATCTTTTGGATATTTTTCTCTTTTTGTCATCTTTTTGTTTTGTTTGTTTATATTACACTTGTTGGGCGCTAGCTAGCTTAATGTTTTGTGCATCGAGCTGGCTTTTCATATGTCGTCTTTTGTTCATAGATTCATTAATTTATTATTATTATTATTATTATTATATGTATGTAACAAATAAGCCTTTTAACTTACATAATGGGATGCCCATATCAAAAGGGGCTTTTTTGGGATATTTTTCTCTTTTTGTCATCTTTTTATTACACTTGTTGGGTGTTACCTTGCTAGGCGCTAGCTAGCGTAATGTTTTGTGTATCGAGCTGGCTTTTCATCTGTTGTCTTTTGTTCATAGATTCATTAATTTATTATTATTATTACTATATGTACGTAACAAATAAGCCTTTTAACTTACATAATGGGATGACCATATCAAAAGGGGCTTTTTTTGGGGATATTTTTCTCTTTTTGTCATCTTTTTGTTTTGTTTGTTTATATTACACTTGTTGGGTGCTACCCTTGCTAGGCGAGCACTAGCTTAATGTTTTGTGCATCGAACTGGCTTTTCATTCGTTATCTTTTGTTCATAGATTCATTAATTTATTATTATTATATGTATGTAACAAATAAGCCTTTTAACTTACATAATGGAAATATGCTCCATATCAAAAGGGGCTTTTTTGGACTTAGTTCAATTTCACTAAAAAGGAATTGTGTACATTGAATGTACTCTTTCTGCTTCAATTGAGTGATATTCTTTCTCAAGTTCCATGTTAAAAAGATGTCATTTTTTAAATTTAGAAATAATTTAATGTTAAAATATTCTTATGGAATAAAAGTAGAATGTTTATGTATGATTTATAGTTGCTTGACTCGTGAAATCAGTCATTAATATTTTGTTCACACTTTTTGATGCGGTTTTTCCTTGTTACTTTGTGAAATGGTTGTCCTTCTTCATGACATAATTTTATGACTACAGAAATGTCATGACATATTTCAGAGCATGTCACCATATGATAACAAAAAATCATTTGTAGTCCTTTTCTTAGTCTTAGTTGAGTGAGTTGTTTTTTGGAGTTGCTTTCAACAGTAGGGTGTGAATAGGGGTGTCAAAAGGGTCAAATTTGAACGAGTCATAATGGGTCAAAACAAAAAAATGAGTCAAGATTCGATTCAATTAAAACAAAAAAATGAGTCAAGACTCCTTCAATCCAAAATTGCTTGCATCAAAATGGGTTAAAAATTAGGTTGAGTAATGGGTTATTGAGCGGATTAAGACTCAACTTTTAATAAGTTTTGCTTATTTTATTTATTTATTTATTAATATTTTAGCATTTAATTAAATTATATTTTTTTATTCTAACTATATAAAATATATCAAACTGAAAAAAGTGTTTTAAAAATATTTTGACAAGATTTCCCTCGAGTCAATTTAGGTTGCATATCAACTCAATTTTAAATGAGTTGAGATGAGTTGGGTTGACATGAATTAAACTAATAAATAGACGAGTTATTAATCTGCTCAAGATTTGAACAGATTGAGCGAATTGGGTTGAATTTTGTCATCATACAAAGGCAAACAGAAATTTGATGAAAGATATATAATTTTTTTCAGATGTATTAAAGGTGTATAAAATCAAATATATATTTACAATAGGTGATATTTAATTTTAATACATTATATTATTTTTCAAAGGAAGAGTGCACACCATATCACCTTCATTTAACCATGGTCATATGTGGACCATGCTCTAGTTACAATGGACATACAAAACTAAAAAAAGAAAAGCTTATTTATTGGTAGATGTTACTAAAATACTATTCAATGTGGACAATCAATTAAACAATGAGATAGGATTTTGACATTTTTTTCTCTATTACTAGCTTTTAGATAATGTCTTGACCAATTTGATTATCCTTCATTTTCAATTTTCTTCTCCAAAGGGAAGGATGACAAGGAAATGTTTATATTGTTGTCGAGATCCAAAATAATTAGAATTTTTGATGCATGAGGTTTATTTAAAGAAGCGTTTTCTATTAAAATTTTGTACGATTGAATTATAGTAACTTGTGTATTAATTTCTATTCAGATATGTTACTATAGTTTAAATTTTATATCGCTTGACACTAAAATTACTTTGATTTATATCAAAATCTTTTTCTAATAAATTCGAAATTTTTAGATAAGAATTCAAACTATATAATTGGTTAGTGTAAGAAGGGGACCATGAGCTAAAAGTGTCTTTTAGGTTCACTTATGGACAAGAAAGAGCAATAATTACAACAATTTGGGGGAAGAGTACTTTTCAAGGTTAGACTTTAGGAATCACCAACACTTTGATTGGAAGCAATTTCATGTTCAACTTATATAATTAAAATATAATCATATTTAATATGGTATTGGTAGGTGTCACAGTTTAGAATTTTACTTTGCTAGAAATTAAATTTTAAAAAAAACTAACAAAAATTACTTAGTAACTTCTTGATATAAGTTCTAGCCTTTTTATCATCAAAGATCTTCAAGGATAAGAACAATGAATATTTTGGGCTACCTTGTTATTAAGGAGGAGGAGCAAGTGTTTCTTTATTTTAAAATGGAAAATGTGGATATTTTTTGAGAAATTTTTCAATACAATTTGAAATTAGCGAAGATTGAAAGAAAAATAATTACAACGATATACAGATGAGTGTAATTCTATAAGTAAAGTCTGAGGGAATAGAGTATATGTATATTTTATCCCTTCCTTGAGAGATAAAGAGGTTGTTTATGATATACTCTCGACTCAAAAAAAAAAAGCATATCATTGAATGGAAAAGAAAAAGATTTATGCTAAATTGTAAAGACCTAATATAATTTGGCGAAAAAGCCTTTCTTTCTAACACTATATAATCTGATGATGTGGATTCAAGATTTAAATTTTATGTATTTTTATATTGATATATTTTAATGTTGAACATATCATATTTAAAAATTATGAGCTTTGATGACTCTAATTTTGGTGAACATTTGCATATAAATTTATTGTTCACATCGAAAATATTGAATTCATGACTCTTATTGAATTAAATTAAGTGTTCTAGATGTGTAAAATAACTCATACTCTTTACGTTTCATTTTAGTTGTCATAATTTCTATTTTTAGAGTAAAATTATATAAATTTTAACTTATATTTTAAGATATATTATATGAAAAAAATTACTATCAATAATACTTTTTTTAATAGTTTTGAATATCCAAAATTTTCATTTTAAATTATTAATTTAATTTTAACTTTGAAAACTAATCTAATTAACTTTTAAAAAGTGCAATATGACAGCTAAAATAAAACGAAGAGTGTACTACTAACATTAATTAAGATGTTACATCAAGATAAATTGACAAGAAACTCCTCTACATGTTTATTTTTATTTGTGGTTGTTTCACATGCTAAGATCAATTTAATTAAACTTCAAAGTTAAATTAAATTAATATTTAAAATCTAAAAAATGTAAACAGGAAAATTATACTGAAAATTTGCTAAGTTGCAATCTTTCTTATATTAATATGATGAAAAATATATCTTAAAATATTAACCTAAGTTAATACAATTTGAATACAAAAAAGTAAAATAATGATAAATAAAAATAAATGGGGAATTACTATTGGGTTTAATTACACCATAAAGAGGGGATAATTAATATATTGTGTTTAATGCATTTTGACTTAAACACTTGGTAATTAAAAATATAGGAATTAATATTGGATTATGATGCACTTGAGTTTGTTAACATGTCAAATAAGTCTATTTTTTAGTCAATAAAATCACTCAATTGCAATCAAGAAATCACTTGATATTGAGGATTTTTTTTCCCCCTCAAAGTTAATGATTACATTAATTTGTGAAAAAAAAAGTTTTTTTTTATAAATTACAATTACGTTGATATTATTTGACTTAAGCAGATAATTAAAGTAAATATGTCTATCATAACGTTTCTACTTTAACACCCTTCTATATAATGGTAATTTAGCATATATTCTTCAATAAAACATGAATATTTCAATTAAAATAATTTTTATATTTGATATATATAAATCAAATTAATAATGCCAAAACAACATGGCGGAGGAATATCATTTTTTATTTTCTTATGGTGAATATTTTTTTTAAGTTTTTATTTTTTTAAATTCGATGTTTGTTCTATGGTCCAAATAATTTTATATTTACGTATATAAAAGGTAAGATATCCTTAACAAAAGGCAATTTCATGAAAAAGACTTCTACTTGAGATATTTTATTTTAAGAATAAGAAATATTTACTACTTCATTATAATTTTTACTATTAAAAATAAAGATTTTTTCCACGTAGAATCAGTGGAAGCATGTGTTGTTGTAAAATATAACTTCTTTTACTCATTTTCTATCAAAATAATTTTTCAGAAAATACATAGTGAGAAAGAGGTTCTCACTAAAATAGTGAAAAATTTCATAATTGATTTTTGTACAAAAATATTATTAGATTTTATTTCCTCATCGATTTAATTACAATATCTGTAAAAAAAAAAAATAGCTACTGAACATTTTTTGATGAGAAATTTTAGTGGAAAAATGAGTAATATTTTAGAACTCCATCTATTTCTTTTTAATTAGTTGTAATAGTTTTTTTTCAGAGTAAAACGATAAATATTTTAACATGTATTTTTGTATTATAATAATATTAAAATTTTTATTTTAAAATATTAAATTAATATTTTTTTTATGTGCCACAGTATTTTGTACATATATCTCTGCAAAAATTCCCTCTTTTACTGACAAAATACCGACCAAAATTAGATGGAAATTCTCATGTGCACACAAGTACCGGAGAGAACCTTGTTGGTAAATCTAAAAAGTTAGATGCATCGAGTTAGAATTTTAAATTTATAAATTAAAAAAAAAATTTAAAACAAGTCAATGTATTATCTAAAATATATTAGTTGGAGCTTAAAGTTATTTGGTTCTGTCAAATTCGTAATTGGCGATATTAGCCGGCCTTGCCTTCTATTAGGTTTGTGCAAGTAGATATTGACTGGTAGAATTGACGATAGTATATTGTGTGGGAAAGAGTAAGGACATGTTTTACCTCTTATGAATCGATCAATGGAAAAACACTTTCAGAATGAGATCGAATAAAGGAACTTATGATTGCCGAT
>DF358002.1:140730-167629 GCA_000787875.1 Solanum virginianum
TCGAATAAAGGAACTTATGATTGCCGATGTCTTCCTTAATGAATGAAATGATAATATCAGTCGATTTGTGTGAAAATATTTTTTGATGTTGAATTCTGAAAATCAGCAAGAGGTTCTTTGCGTTGTTTGATCTGTCTTAGGATAGGACGAAAGTCTCAATCCGAACAAAAGGACAAGAATTTGAGATCGTAAATGAATTCGAGTACCATGTTGAATTGGAGTACCTTGTTGAATTGCCTCTTTCTTGATCTTTTCCAAGGTCCAATTGGGTTTATTTGAACCAACTCAATTGGGCTTGGTCTTTGGTAACTACAGATCTTAACCCAATAAGCCCAAAGAAGGATATTCTTTATTTTCACTTATAAATTATTTTCGAAAAAATCATATGAATAAGTAAATATATACTAATTAATTAGCTATCATAATAATATAAATTAATTACAATTTGCGATAAATATCTACTTATAATTACAGTTTGAGTTTTGTATAATTCACGCGATTTATACAAACCTTGTACACGAATATACAAAAGTTGTCTACAAATCAAATTGTATAACAAAATATACAAATATTGTGAATTGTATAACGAATTATATAAACGTTGTGTACGAATTGTATAGCGAAATATATAAGCGTTGTACAAAAAGTGCAAATTGAATCGAAATATATAAATATATACAAATGCTGTTATAACTATAATTACGAAATATAATTACTCAAATTATAGTTATGGAGCATTATTAAACTTTATATGTTTGCTATTTATGAAATTTGCTCCTCTTTTCTTATAAGATTATCCAAAATGGGCACATATTCCTTTATATTTCATGATAATAATTATTATTCTATTTTTAGTATAGAATTGAGGGAAAGGAATACTATCTTATTAGACATATATCACTATTCACTACCATATATATTAATTTTACTTATATTTTTAAATAATTACATATATTACCACTATGATAAATTTAAATTATATAATAACCATCTATGTTTAATGGAGAGGAATATGTATATAAATATATATCATTCATTTGGTAAAAATATCATATGCTGATAAATTTTTATGAACATTTAATATTTGTACCAAATCACATTAATTATCACGGCTGAGTCAAAATTAAAGAGACAGTGTACATTAAACTATTACTCTTCGGGAGAATTTCATATTTCAATCATTAATTATTTTCTTTATTTATCTAAAATTATAATCGCTTTGTATTAAGATACACTTCGATACTGAGTTGATCAAATATTTATTTTCAATCGATAAATAAGTGATAGTTAGGCCAACTCAATATCAAGATGTGTTTTAGTACAAAGAAAGTGATAATTAAGATATAAAATTAACGATAAGTATGATAATTTAGATGTAAATTTGTTAAGTAAAACAAACAGAAAAAACTTGGGGGCTAATGGAAGATAAAACAGAAAAGAGAGGATTTGTTAGCAAATAAATGAAAATCTAACTGTTACTATTATTTACTATTTAGTCCAAACTGAAGTCTATTTTTTTCTCCGTCACTTGCTCGACGATATCGACTTCTCCGGCCGGTCGGGGTTTTGAAAAACAGATATTTTTTGACTGTCTATTTTTTTCTCCGTCACTTGCTCGACGATATCGACTTCTCCGGCCGATCGGTGTTTTGAAAATCCGATATTTTTTCTTCGATTTGCGGCCATGGATTTCGAAGATCATGATTCTCCTCCGTCATTTGATAACGTGGTACACTTTTTTACATATCTCACATTATTTTTTGTATTTTCTTTTTCGAAATTCGCTCATTTTCATGTTGTTTATCACCGGATCTGCTTTTATACGTGTGAGTTGTTTCGTATTCGAGTGTGATGTGGCACTTTTTAAAGTTAGATATCGTGAATTCGTTGTTTTTTTGTGAACGGAGGTGTTACTGTTGTTCGAGTTATGTTAAATTTGCTGAAATTTTGTGGTACGGATATGTAAATAGTGCAACTTTTATTGGAGATTTAGTTAGGTTTTTCTGAGGTGTTTTGGATTAAATTTTTGGTGTTGGAATTGTAGAATGTGTGTTACTGCTCGAGTTATGTTAAATTTGCTGAAATTTGTGATATGGATGTGTAAACAGAGGTGTTATGGTTTGATTTTTGTTGAATTTGCTGAAATTTTGTGATAAGGATATGTAAACAGTGTAATTGTTTATGTATGAATTGGCTAGGATTTGCTGAAGCGTTTTGAGGTTAATTTTTGGTATCGGAAATGTAGAATGCGGAGAACTGTAGGTTTATTCATTTGGTTTGATCTGAGATGTATCAATAGTTTGTTTCGGGGTGTGATCTGTCACTTGTTTCAGCTTGATATTGTGAATTCATTGTTTTCTGTAAATGGAGGTGTTATGGTTCCAGTTTTGTTGAATTTATTGAAATTTTGTGATACGGATATGTAAAAACAGTTTAAGTGTCTATATCAGAAGTGTTTTGATTTGCTGAGAGGTGTTTTGGAATAAGTTCTTGGTGTTTGAAATGTAGAATCTAGAGAACTCTAGGTCTTTTGGATGTGATCTGTCACTTATGTTTGCTTGAATATCATAAACTCATTGTTTTCTGTAAACGGATGTGTTATGGTTTGGATTATGTTCAAATTGGTGAGAATTTGCGGTAAGTTATTGCGGAGTAAGCATTTGATGTGAAAATAAAGAACGTAAATTACTGTACGTTTATTCATTTATAGCTGCTATATTATGTATCAAATTTCTGATGTCCAGATGTGATATGTCACATATGCATATGCTTACTAGTTTATCATAAGTTCATTCTTTTCTAGAGGCAGAGGTGATATGGTTCTTATATGATAAATTTGTTGAATTTTTTTTTTTGATGAAGATAAATTTGTTGAATTTTTCGTAATGTGCGGCTATGTAAACAACAATTGATAGTCGGAAATGGTGAAATTTTTTGTGTTCTCTCCTTGAGTATATGTTTGGTGTTGGAGATATAGTCGAGTGAACCGTAGATTTAAGACATTGGATCTGTATGAGTTGTGTATTCGTTATGAAGTAGTTATCTATACTAAAAAAAATTTAGACATTATTCTGCAAACACTGCAAGGTAAACCCCAAAATTCTCCTTATGTTTGGACTTAAGACTTAGAAGTATCCCGTAGGTGGCAAGTGCACTAATAGTCCTCCATTTATGTGGAACTGGTCCTCTTTTTGTCCAAGTTGATTTCGTGTATTAGCTGTTATGAATTCGATTCTTGCATGTTGTTGTGAATGCAGAACTCACTGCAGGAGCCACCCATTGTGATCTTTTATCTATCTTTATGAACTCTTTATCTTTTCCTAATCACAGATGTGGATTAGACAAAAATTTACCCTTGTTCTCTGTTGAAGCAGAAGAATATGGCTAGGGATGTTGAAGTGAAAGGATTCAACCCAGGAGTACTCGTCTTAATTCTTGTCGGTGGGCTTGTGTTGACATTCCTCATTGGGAACTACTTGCTGTACATGTATGCACAGAAAACCCTTCCTCCAAAGAAAAAGAAGCCAATCTCCAAGAAGAAGATGAAGAAGGAAAGACTGAAGCAAGGTGTTTCAGCACCTGGAGAATAGATGTGCTCGACACGCCACAGATCATTCCCTGGTTCATCTCGAGTAAACTGTGTGAGTTCATAATTCAGCGGCGTTGTGAAACTGATGGTTGGACTTGTTATCCCTATCAATTTCCTATCATCATAGTTAGAGCTCGACTTTAGAACTTGTTAATGTGTAGAATCTTCCGACCACCATAGTTAGAACTCGACTTTAGATCAACGTGCTGTTATTTTCGTGTTAGCTGACTGAGAAGCTGTTTTGCAAGCTACTGATTTCTCTGTTCTCTTCCTGTAGAATCATTTTCCCCTTTTGTTTTCCTTTCGGTGATGTCTGAATTTCTTGGTATTGGCAGTTAGCATCCAAGAGCGTGGCCTAGTAGTCAATGAAGTGAGCGAAAATTTTGAAGATTAATTTTCAAATCTCAATAGACAAACTTAAACATGTGTGGGCAGTGCTATCAGTTTTGATTACATGTGTGAGTTACATCCTATACTGAGATATGTTATGATTACCAAATTTAGGGACATGGGGAAGTGTAAGATATTAGTATATATTTCAGGTATGTTAACCAGAAGAACGCAAATATAATAGCAAAATCCATCTCTTTTATGCACATACACACATTGTAAACACAGCACATACAGGTCTTTTAAGTTTTACATAGGTGAAACGATTAAAAAGTCGAGCGTTCAGAAGCTTTAAGAAAACGGATACAAATCAAAGCAAGCAGGAAATGATCGTACTTAGCGGCCCATGGTTTGCTCGTTAGGGGGGATCATAACAAGCACTTGTTGGGCGTTGAAGCCAGGATGAGGAAGCCTACGACGAAGCTCACGACCTTCTTGGCAAAGCGCACAAGGGTGGCAGAAGAAGTGAGTTGCAAAGTCACAAACTGACTCACATTGCTCACGCTGCACCTCGTCCTCAACAAAGCTCCCGCAGCACCCACAAGATCTGTTGAGCGCCTCACAGCTCCCCTGCAGACAATACAAGCTCAAATGGGGATAAAACTTATAGAATTGTTGTTACAACCAACAACAACATACCCAATGAAATCCCACAAGTGGGGTCTGGGGAGGGTAGAATGTACGCAGACCCATAGTAGAGAGGCTGTTTCCTGGAATCCTCATCTCAAAACCCATACGCAGAACGGACTAGATATGATCAAAAGTAAAAGCAATAAAGCTGCGTACATTCTACCCTCCCCAGACCATTAGGAGGAAATCGAAAGAACAACAATAGTTCCCTCATCCGATAAAGGTGAAAAGATGCAAAAACAGCAACAAGAACCGAAATAAAGCTGAATTAATTGCAATTAAGAACTATGCACCAAATTTTACAAGCTTTAATACAAAACTTGAAAGACACTAATTTCAGACCTATCATAATTAGATGTTTGATGATAATGAATATCTATATATTGACCTTTTAAATCCATCATTTTCGCATCCCACCTAAAATATAACTCCCTCCCCTTTTCTTTTTAGTTTGTTTAAAAACACATGATCCTTTTTCTTTTTTAGCAACACTTTAATTTCATCTTTTCATGTAACATATTTAAGATAAAATTAGAGAGCATTTTGGTACATTTAACATAACTTTAATTTAGGATCACACGATTGAAAAGTCTTCATTTTCTAAAACTCCATGTCAAGTCAAACTAGACCATTCTTTTTTAAACGGAAGGAGTATTAAGTAAAAGATAAAGAAGAAAAGAAGAGAACAAAAGACGAAAATTTTCTTTTCATTAACGGAAACCACCTCTCTACCTTCACAAGGTACATATACCCCCAGACTCCGTTTGTAGAATTACACTGGATGTATTGCGTTGTTTTCCTTTTTCTTTTCTTCTTTTGACAAGTCATAAGCATAATAGTTTCTTCAAAGCTCTACCTTCTCATTTTTTATGAGGATGTGTGAACCACTTCATCGTTTAAAGTCAATCACAAAACTGTGACTGCTGAATCACCCAGTTTTAAAGTATTTTTTCGAAAAATTTACAGTCGTACTGGACGAAAAATTATGAGCTCGGGCTAGGATTAGATCACAGTGTGCAAACACCACATAAGACGTTCCCAAAATACTCCTTCCGTTTCTAAAAGAATAACCTAGTTTGACTTGGCACGAAGTTTAAGAAACTAAAGAAGACTTTTTAATCTTGTAGTCCTAAATTAAAGTTATGTTAAATGTACTAAAATGCCCTTTAGTATTGTGGCCTTAAACATGTCATGTGGAAAGTTGAAATTAAAATATTGCCAAAAAAGGAAAGATGTCATTCTTTTTTAAACGAACTAAAAAGTAAAATAGGTCATTCTTTTTTAAACGGGAGAGAGTAGAGTTTTTTGCTTTGATGCTGAAAATAGATAGAAAAGTAGGGGAAGATATGAAGCAGCACAATTGGAAAGAAGAAACACATACCATAGAAAGTAGAACTGACTTCGTTGTCAAATCATCATAACATAGAATGACCTTAAGTAAAGCATCTTCAGAAAGATGAAATTTAAAAAAAAGATAGCCTACCTCGAGATTGAATTTTCGACGGATAGCTGTACGACTGGGATATGTAAAGCAGGGTGCCACACAGTTCGAGCCAAAGAAGGATTGTCCAATCAGGTAGAGGCCAGTGTAAGTCAAGCAGTGATTGGCAAAATTCCCAGGAGCAGAACCAAGTCTCTCAGCATTGCCCCCGTAGAGCACGCAGGGAGCGACACTACCTAGTAAGCCTGCAGAGCCATGATGGTCAATTATCAGCTCAGTATGATAAAAAGAAGCAAAGTAAGGAGAAGCCCGGAAAATATTTGCTGCCACACAGCATTAGTATGTCCAGAACATCAACAAGAAAAAAACATATTGCAGAAATATAGCATTCAGACACAAGAACTAGCCAAAAATAGAAACGATCATGTGCTCATCTAGCTAATGGTCCTCCCTTTGCAGATTTGCTAATGAATGCAAATTACTCAAATCACATTTGACTGATTAATACCTTGAAAAAATTGTTCGTCAACATTAATCATCTATAAACATCATTTAAAATATCGAGTTAGATGTGTGTTCCAGCTACTTCCACCTCAGTATAGCTATTTCCTCACTTGATCAAGTCATCAGAAGCAGCAAAAAATGAAATAAGAGAAGGAACTTTGGGGCACGGCCCTTCCTTGGACCCTGCGTGAACTTGGGATACTTTGTGCATGGGGCTACCCTTTCTAATTTTGGGCAACAAGCTCCCATGTTCTAGTCTTTTAAAGAAATAAACAATTCCCCATCTAGAAGTATCATCTATGAACACACATTTGCTTACTAGTTCTTTTCCTCATGAAAAAATTAGGAGCATATGAGCTCACATAGACTGGTTGAGATCATTCAATAAACATATCCACATGGACCAAAGAGTTGATTTTAACACAGATGGGAACTTTCTAAAGATTAAAATTCAAAACCCGAATTAGAATTTCTAAACTTGATCATTCATTTAGAGACCAACATCCTTAATGTCCATCTCGAATAGTTTCATCAATTAGATATTGACTGACTAACAAAGTACTTCATTTGAATGAAAAAATGGAGTTAACACAGATTACTCATACAATCTGACCAAATTAATCTGTAACCGAGGACTAATATGATTGATCCACTATCAATATAGCCCTAAACCAAACTAAAACATAGCTAGAAATAACCAAGTAGAGAAAGAACAGCAAAAAAGATCACCAAGAGAATATCAATCCATTTATTCGATCCAAAGATAAGAGACATCAAGAACATCAAAACATAATCCAATCATCAATCAACTGAACCTCAATCCTCAACTAATTTAGGTCCCTAAGATTATTGGAAAAAAGACCAATCCACAAACTTTGATCCAAAATAGAGACATTGACTCCATCTTATCACATAATCAGATCAATCAGTCAACTATACATCAATCCTAAACTAATTTGGGTCGCTAAGATCTAAGTTACGGGAACTCTTCACTTTCATTGTCGCACCCGTGTCGGATTCTCCGAAAATACACTATTTTTGGCAAATCTGGCACACACCCGCTGAAACTTTTGAAGAGTCCGAGCAACATAGGCTAAGATTAACTAAAAACAAGATCATCCCACAAATTTCAATCTGAAATAGAGACATTTAATCCACCACAGCTTATAATCTGATCAATCAATCAACTGCACAACAATCCAAAAACTAATTTGGATCCCGAAGATTATTAGAAAAACGACCAATCCACAAACTTCGATCCAAAATAGACATTAACTCCATCTTATCACATAATCAGATCAATCAATCAACTATTCCTCAATCCTAAACGAATCTAGGTTGCTAAGATTAACTAAAAAAATATACTTCCACCACGAATTTTGCTTGAAAATAGAGATTAACTCCATCTTATCACATAATCAGATCAATCAATCAACTATTCCTCAATCCTAAACGAATCTAGGTTGCTAAGATTAACTAAAAAAATATACTTCCACCACGAATTTTGCTTGAAAATAGAGATTAACTCCATCTTATCACATAATCAGATCAATCAATCAACTATTCCTCAATCCTAAACGAATCTAAGTTGCTAAGATTAACTAAAAAAATATACTTCCACCACGAATTTTGCTTGAAAATAGAGATTAACTCCATCTTATCACATAATCAGATCAATCAATCAACTATTCCTCAATCCTAAACGAATCTAAGTTGCTAAGATTAACTAAAAAAATATACTTCCACCACGAATTCTGCTCGAAAATAGAGACATCTTAATCCATCATAGCATATAACCCAATCATTCAATCAAACTAATTTGGGTCACTGAGATCAATCAAAACAAAATCATCCCACAAATTGTAATCCAAAATAGATACATTTAATCCATCACAGCAACCAATCAATCAACTGAACCTCAGTTCTAAACTAATTTCGGTCACTAAGATTAATCAAAAACAAGATCATCCCACAAATTTCAATCCAAAATCTAGACATTTAATCCATCATAGCATAAAAAATTTCAACAAAATACTCACAAACTTCAATGTCACTGCTGCAGAACTCATCAGTCCTTCCAAAACACGCACAAAGTCCAGAATCCCACTGAGCCCTTCGCATAATCGGGTCTCCCACGACTTCATGACCCATCGGAAACCCATCAGCAGTCCATCCCATCGGAACAACGGCCGGTAAAGGCTTCACCGGATCCGCCGGAAACGGCGGAGCTGGGGTTGTTGAAGATATGGGTTTGTTGGGTTTTTTCTCATCTTTCCTTTCAGCTCGGATTGTTGATTGGGTAAAAGTGGGTTCGATTCATCTGAATTTGCCATTGGAGTTTTGATGAAATCAAGAAAATTTTTGAGGGATTTGAAGGATTTGGTGAAGAAATTTATTTATGTCATAATCCGTGTGGAATTGGTGCTTTGTTAATGTTGCTAAGTTTTCCTAATAGTCAACTTTAGACCATTAAAAAAAAAAAATTTACGCTATACTCCTTCCGTCCTAATTTAGTTATCGTGTTGCCTACATATATTCAAATTCTTAGTTAACACCAATAACATGACACTAGCTACTTTCGGTCACAAAAGAAGCTCACTCCAAAGCAAGCTAAGAGGCAAGACTTCTTGGTAGAGTTTGACTATGAGTTGGAGTACAAAATCGGGGCAAAGATAATGTTATGACCAATGCACTAAGCAGGAAGTCTGAGTTTGCCACTATGACTACAGTCCGTTGTAACATACAAGACGCCGCCAGGGAGCGCTTAAAGCACGATCCAAAAGTAAAGCAACTCATGAAGCTAGCTACGCAAGGCAAAACAAGACGCTTGTGGATAGAAGACGGACTACTTAGTTATATTAAAATTAATTGTCCTACCATAATTATCACTTTAGAAAATCAAGAGAGAATTAATGATCCATTTTCAACTTTATTTTTAGCATTAATTATGTTAGAACTAAAAGACACATATATACATAAACATTTAACTACTTATAAGTAATATATTAATTAAACAACACTTCTAATTAATTTTTGTAAGAATTGTACCAAATCTTATTATTACGACTAAATTAAAATGAAGAAGTATGATTTTAGTTCATTTTAAATTTATTAAAAGTTAATAAATATATTTAGTATGGCCTTGATCTTGTGTGCAGTTGAATGAAAGGGCTTTAGAGGTCCTTTCCTTGCCATGGAATGAACTATTCATTTAGTTTTGTGTTACCATCAAAAGATATTTTTAAATTTTAAATATACAATTTACTGTGAGAGTTGTGAATTCTGAGAGATTTCACTCTTTATTAGTGATAAATTATATTATTTCTTTCTCCATTAAAAAATAGTTACTATCATTTTATTTTATTTTAAATTTATTAAAAAAAATATAAGATATAGTTCATTACTTTCTTCGTTCCAATATAGATGAATTTAGAATTACATTGATCTCGCGTGCAGCTAGGCGAAAGCGATTTAGGGGTCCCTTCCTTGTGGTGAAATCGATATCTATTTAGTTATGTGTTCTCATCAAAATAGGTCTGAATATAATTTTTTTGTTCAATATAATTACACGATCAATTATAATTGGACTGATGTATATATGCACCTATTTTTTAAAATAAGTAATGTTTAAGCTTTTTCATATTGTTTCAAAATAAGCGATGTTTTGAGATAATCAAGAAAATATTAATAATGTTCTTTCAATTTTATCCTTCTTTAAATAAAGAAAATCTTATTTTTCTGTATTCACTTTTATTTGGGCATTATATTAACATGAACGTTCTTTTTTTTTTCTTTTCTTTTTGTGGACATTTAAAGTGAATTATTGTATTATAACATACATTTTAAGAACATAAATTAAGGAATGTTATTGCTTTGATTATTTTCAAACTAGCCTTCTAAAAAATATAAGATACTTAAAAATCCATTAAGATTATGAGTAAATATTTAAAAAGTCCTAACAATTCTCTTGATATGTAAAAAATAATCACTTATTTTTTGAATTATGAAGAATATTTCAATATTTCAACCATCTTACTTCTAAGTTGTAGATTTAATTTATTTATTTTTTGAACATTTAAGTACAGACATGTAGACCCTGTCAATTGTACATCTCACAATAAATGGTAATTTCATTTTCTATTAAACACGTAGTTCAACAACCATCATTTATTTTTGTTGAAAATTCCACTCACCTCATTAATTTTGGGTTTATAAATTTCTAATTTTTTTAAAAAAAAATTAATTTTATTAAATTATTGATAAATTATTTATATGTGTTAAAAATTACTGTTTTTTAAATTTGAAAAATTTTTATTTTAAATTTTCATTTCTTTTTTATAATTCTTTTTTTTAATGACTATACAAATATTACAATATTTTATTCAATAAATATATCAAATTTGTCACTTGATGATAAGGACTTCCCAACAATAGATTTGCTAGAAACTTAAAAATCCTTTTCCTTTCACCATAAATGGACAAAAGGGGAAATATGATTTATTTAAAAAAGTTAAATAAAATAAAAAGACAAACAAAATGAAAAAAATAAAATAAAAGAGAAGAGGAAGATAAGAGATTAGGGAAGAACCGACAATACTTCATTTTTTTTTTTGTCCCAAACGGATAACATCTTTTAAAATTTTCAATTTTCGTAAAACTAAAACGTTTTAAAAATTTATTTTTTTAATGATAAAAATATTACCAAGATAATTACTCTAGCTTCTTCTTTTTTATTTTTCACCTAGTATATATTATTTTGGACTTTCGATTTATCTGTCTTCACGACATAAAAAAAAAACGCTTCTTATAGGATTTTTTAAAAAATTAAAATTTGAAAGCTATGATAATTAAAGATAAATGAATTTTAACGAACCCCACAATAATATCTACTTTTTTAGGCTCATTAATTATTTATCATGCATAAGGAGTAAATTGCATCTACAAGAACACAAACTTTAGTAGATATATATAGAGAAGTAATAAAATCACTCTAAAGCATTTGAAAATTAATTACATTTTCTATATATCACATTAAAGTAAACTATATAATAAAGAAACTTCATTAAAATAAGGACACACTCTTTTTGCCCATATAAACCTAAAAATCACAGCATTAATTATATTAAACTTTCACTCCATCATCCATGATTTTTCTTTCCCTGCAGAATAAAACAAAATACTATAAGGAAGAAAAAAAAACTAATCTCCTGGCACAAAATATCAAACTACACCCAAAAAAAAATAATATATATATATACATAAATATTATGCATTGGTTAGATGTAGTAGTCTAATACCATGACACAAGTATTAGTTATTAATTTAAAGATTTAAATTTGTGATTTATGTATAAATTACACAAGCAATTTCATCATTCTTCTAAAGTTCTTAAAAACACTCAACTATACTAATAACATAAAAAAAAAAAAAAAAGAACAACTTGTTGCATGAAGTATTATGCATTGACGCAGAGTCAGGAAAACATCCATAAAGTGTGATGCAATCGTTTCTAAACTATTTTATTATAAGCATTAGTTGTTACTTTCATGATTTAAACTCGTAACTTATATAAAAATCAGAAAGATAACTCCACTGTTCCTCTAAAGTCCCCCTTTTCACTATATTAAACTGCTAAATTTTTTTTTTTTTTTTAAAAAGACCGTAAAGCATCGGGATGAGCAAGAACGCCACACCCCATAAAGTCTGATGTAACAGTTTATTATTCCAACACAAACATTGGTTATTAATTTCATGATTTGAAACTGCGACGTATATAAATTATACAAAATAATTTTATTATTATCCTAAATTTTTTCTTTAAAATACTAAACTACACTTATAATATAAAATTATAACACACTATAATATTTAAAAATAGAGTTTCTTACATTTTTTCCAGGCTTAGTAGCTTTGTGATGAAACAACATGCCTTGATGATGATTGTTGTGCCTTCCCCCTCTTGGTGGAGGTATGCTAGTATGAGTTTCTGGTCCTCTATAATCAATTTCATAAATTTCCGATGTGTTCATATTTGATAAGTCCATTTTCCCTGTCAAATAAATTTAATATCAAATAATAATTAAAAAATAAAAAAAATAAAAATTAAGCATGTTTCATAAATATCAAGATACATGTAGCTCAATTAAGCAATAGTAACGGATTTAAAATTTAGACCATTTGAATTGAGACAATAAATTTTGAAATGTATATCTGATTTCATTAACAACAACATGAACTCTTTCCTTTCAGTTGTTGTCGTCGCTTTTCCTAGCTTCCATCCATATTATAATTGATTTGATAACCTAAAAATTCAATGCATGAAGCACTGCCTTCGATTCTCTAAACTTATTCAAATTCATATAAAGTTTTTTGTTTTCTATCAATAAAAGTCAACCATAGTAAGCTTAGAAATGCACATATATCATAAATTTTAAAATACAAACAATCTACGATGTAAAGTATACTATAGTTACATATTTGAACTAAAAGACAATGAACCATGCAATTTAACTCGCATAACTCATCCTAGATCGACTTCAGAATAAATACAAACCTGAAGAAGAGGAAAAGGAGGGAGAAACAAGAAGGGAGAGGAGGAGGAAGATGACAATGAAGCTACACTTAAGTTCCATGATCAAGATCTTCAAGAATGTTATATATGTGTTTTATTAAGTATTAATAGGGAGAAAATAGATCATGAAAGAAGCATGAAGTAGAGAATAAAGGGGGGGGGGGGGGGGGGGGGGGGGGAATAGTACATAATGAGTTCACAAGTTTTGGCATTGGAAACAGTCACTATCCACACAGCAATAAGTTCAAGGTCATGATGTAGATGTGTTGGATAGGAACATTTATGTAGTGTGCACCATACCCCCTACTTAAATTTTTAATTAAATAATTAACCTATTTTTGTAAACATATTACTTTCCCTTACTTATTATGGAAGAGTCTTAAAGTAAGCACCTGATGGTCAACATATCTGCTTTAACTATTTGCTAAACGCCTATTTTAACTATTTGATTTGATTAGATTATTTTTATTAATTATTTCTTTGGCTATTGCAACTATGATTCTATTATTGTTTACAAATTATTTTACAGTATTATCCCCTAAGCTGATAATTGCCGATTAAAGTATTTGCTTCAGTTGTTTGATTTTATTATATGATTTCTATTAATTATTTTTTTCAAATTTACAATATTATCCCTAATAAATTATTTTCCCTTGAAGGTAGCTGTCAATTGACCTGTCCGCTTCAACTACTTGATTTTACAATATTACTCTCAATAAATTATTTTTCCAGCTACTGCAACTATTAACAATTTAAAATATTTACAAATAAATAAATAAAATTTTGATTGATTTCTAAAATTTTATATGTTCAATATCGTTTATGTTAATTATTATTTCTTCAACTATTTCAACGATAAATTTACAATATTATCCGAAATAAATAGTTTTTTCTTTAAAGACAGTTGACAATTGACGTATCTACTTCAGTTGTTTGATTTTATAATATTACCCCTAATAAATCATTTTTTCACCTACTTCAGTTATTAATAATTTAAAATATTTAAAAATAAATAAAATTTTAAATAACTCTCAAAATTGTATATGTGCAATATAAATTAAAATAAAATAAATAATAACTATTATTTTAAAATAACATAAAATATTGCTAAAAAAGAAAATAGGTCTTTTTTTTTAAATGGACTAAAAAAGAAAATAGTGTTTTTAAACAAATATAGTATATATATATATATATATATATATATATATATATATATATATATCCATATATAATTCGTATATAATTAATATGTGTACATTATATTTTTATTTTATATTGTACATAATCCATCTTGTTTTTATTTTTGTTTTGTTTTGTCTGTTTTTCTTTATGAAATCTTAGGACAGTACCATGTGTTTGTATTATTGTAAATGTCTTAGAAGGGCATCCTATTTTGGAGACCCTTTGGCTGGTTTATTATTATTATTATTATTATTATTATTATTATTATTATTATTATTATTATTTTGGTTGCAAATAAAATAAATTTTATTTTAATGTAATAAAAGAAATCATTTAAAAAGATATTTGTTTCTAGGTAATTTTTAATAATTTATTTGTGTCATATATTAATAATTAAATTATTAATAAATAAATTAATTAATATTTTAATAATTCTATAATAATTTAGCATATTCATAAATCGATAAACTTTAAATTGAATCTATGATACATGCATCAAAGTGTCACTCTCTAATAACAATTTATCATAAATCTTGAAACAGTATGACATTACATATTGTTTGATGGCAAAACATAATTATTTGTTTTAAATTGATATATTTGGACCTTTGTTGAAAAAAAATAATTATGGGCAGTTTGTCTTCATTATTATTTATTTTCTTATTAAGCAAGATTGGCACCCTTTACTATGCTCTTTTTTGTATATTTTGTGGTTGGAAAATTTAATGCACTGCACAAGATGTGAAATTATAATTATTGACTTTGTCCTACATTTGAATGTATGTAAAAGTTTGATTCGATCCTTAAATGGTGACCTTGTGAAGCCATTTATCAAAATAATTATTAAAAGAATAATCATTTCATCGATATAAACGAGTATAATTAGTGTATATTTGATTCTTAGTATATATTTTATATATAATCAAGTTATATTTAATTTTTGAGTGTATCCTAAATTTATAATGTATATTTAATATATAGTTCATATATAAGTAATCACATAGTATAGTTAGTGTATATTTTTTATGACTTTTGGCAGATTATATTGTATAATTATGTCTATTTTTTATTTTTTGAACTATTTTTATGTAAATAAAAGAGGATTATATTTATTGTAAATTAATTAGTTTATTATATATATTTGAAATTATCAAATAAAATATATGAAATTGGACATATTCGATTATATAATAAGCCGCTAAGTTGAGCAGTTTAGGGTCGTCGTGCCTGCTTCAACTGCTTCAAGTAGGCAGTTGAAGCAGGTAGGTAAGTATTGATCTGTTTGGTTTGATAGTTCAAGCTTGACATCTTAAATCCAATGTTCTAATATCGAACTTCAATAACGCCAATATTTTTACGTCATTTCTATTAACTATTATTTAATTATTTTTTTATCAACTTCAACTATAAAATTACAATAACATGTCTATTTAATTTTACCGTAACTATTAAAGTGTCTACTTAAATTTACTATATCATTTTTATTAATTATTATTTAAATTATTATTTACAGCTGAGCATTTCAGCTGCATACTGTCAGCTGCTTGAAGCAGACAGGTGCCTACAACGTATCTGCTTAGTGTTACAGTGGATATTAAAGTGGCTGCTTAATTTTGTTGTGTCATTTCTATTAATTATTATTTAATTATTTGTTCATTTACTTTAACTATGAAATTACAATAACATATCTAATTAATTTTTTTACTTAATTTTACTATGTCATTTCTATTAATTACTATTAAAAAAAAAAAAATCTATGAAGCCGTGCAATACACGATCTTCATAAACTAGTATATCAATAAGTAGGATATATTTTTATTACTTCTAAATATGTAGAAGATTATGATTTTTGTTAGTTGTCCCATCATTGCACGTATATAGTTTATTTTATTCAAAATTAATAAATATCTTTTTAAATAAAGCAATGTTTAATTGAATATTATATCCATAAATATATCAAGAATTTTTAATTTTTCTTATTAAAGATATCGTAATAAATAATCAAATAAACTCTAAAAGTTAGTATAATGATAATAAAAAAGAGTGACATATTTTAAGTGATTAATTAACTATTAGATAGATGCTTAAAAATACTTATAAAAGTTTTTCCAAAATTTTGAATTGAAAATAACTAATATGAATACTGTATCATGTATTTAGATAATTTTATTAGAATAAATCATAAATTGAACGTGTAAATAAAATTTACTCACAAATTTTAAGGATTATCTATATATTAAATCATATAACAAATGGGAATAATATCAGTATCACTGTTAATTATTGTTGTTTAATGATTGATGGATAATATTAATATTATAAAATACAAGCAAAACTATATAGAGTATCTACTAATTTGTTTGTACATACTGTTACTTTTTCATCATGTCTAATAATTAATCTCTCTCCTAATCATATAAATCTTCCGCAAGATTTAAGGGATTAATAAGATTTAAGATATGACTAATGATTTTTTTTGCGCTTAGACATGACTAGTATATAATCATAGCTAAATATGATTATGTGAGATTCATCCTGAAACGAGTTACGGTAAAATGGAATATTTCAGTCTTAAATATAAATTTTTAATTTGAATATTTAAAAATAATAAATAAAAAATTATTGAGAGATTTTTAATTTGAGTTCTAAACTAGAGAAACAAACAATTCATTGCGAGTGTTTTCCTTTGATATATATATATATATATATATATATATATATGTGAATCCAAGCAATAAATTACAAAAGGATGATGGGATACTAGGAGTTTGAAGGCAAAAGGATTTTTCTTTTTCTTTTGGAGAAAATGTCAAAATGGACAATTTTTTGAAAATAAGAATATTTCTAGCAAAACATATTTCATAATTTTTCGAGAGATGGTTTTACTATTAAATTGAGAATAAGTTATTTGACTCATTCACATTTAAATTATTAATATTTGAATTCATATTATGCATGGAGACATTCTAACTAAAACAAACAAATTGCTTGAATTCTTACTATAAATTATTTTTTTTACCAATTCAAACCTAATAATTTTTATTTAAATATGTTTTTATTAAAAAATTTATTAAATAGATATAAATATTTAATTTAAAATTATATATTATAACTTATAAACTTTATCTAAATTTAAAACTTAAAATTAGAAAATTAAAATTTTGACTCTATTTTAAAGTCGATGAATAAAGTGGTCATGTGAATGGAAGGTCATTTATTTTTTAGACATCATTTTGGGGACCAAATTGTTAAGGCATTTGGCTGGATGGAATTTGTATATATTTCATTAATTATTTGTGGTCCTTTTCCTAGAATTATCAAATGTATTACATTATATTTATATTTATTGATTTCTTTGTGCTATTTAAATAATTTTTTTAATGAAAATAGTGGACAAAGATGAACTAGTGAAAGGGATTGAAGTCCCCGTGTACATTATAGTACAAAGTTCCATACTAGTCAATGATCTACTTTGACCAATTTAAATTTAATTGAATTAATATATTTAAGGGTTTTTTTTTTCAGTTTCCAAGAAATCTTCTGACCCGTTAGGCTAAAGATTAATCCTTCGCGCATCTGAGCTCTATTTAAGGATTTGCTACTAGCCAATTGGTTGGTACATGCACAAGACGGGGATCGAACCCGCGATACTTGCTTAAGCGACCTAGTAATATATTTGAGGTTTAGAAATGAAGTATGAATACATTGAAGTACAATAGAGGCAGATTCGGTGTATAAGTTATAAGTTTATCAGAATTTAGTAGATTTGGTTTAAATTTTATACACGTATATACAAATACAAGAATAAATAAGTATAGATGGTGGATTTTGAACTAATAAATTATTATAGAGTTTCAAATTTAAATTTTGAATTTAATTTTATGTTATAGTTTTTGAGCGTGACATTCAAGAATGGTCCTTCATACAATATATTGAGAGTAATGTTTGGGTTGATTTAACCCAATAACTTTATTTGAGTTAACAATTCGATTATTGAGTATAGAATTAGCAGAGTGATGGTGCGAAGCTCAATTTACGTTACTATCTTTGTCCATCTTCATTAATCTCTAAATAAGTTCACAAGACTATCGGTTACGTAAAACTATCAGTTCACGAAGAAATTATCAAGTGCGTAGATAAAGTCTCACATTGATAATCGAAATTTTAAAAAATACATATAATATATATAAATACTCTTAATAGTGTGAGATCCTTTACAAAAAATTATACGAACTTGACGAAAAAGAAACAATATCATCCGATATTAAAAATATCATTTATTTAATTCCACATAATACTAAAACCCTATTTTGGCTTTAATTCTTTTTCTTTTTACAATTTTTTTTTTGGTGGCATGCATAGTTTTTACAATATCACCCCATATTAAAATTATCATTAACAATTTCCTTTTTATTTTTACATATTTTTTTCTTTAATTTAAACTATTATTAAATTGTTTCCACTCAATACTAAAACCTTTTTTTCCCCTTAATTCTCTTTGTTTATTTTATTTTTTTAATTTTTTTTATTTTTAGTGGTGTGCATATTCTGCTAGACTGGCATGCTCATATTAATTGTTAATTAAGTCTATTAATGAGTGACAGCTAATGGCCTCTGTATACATGGTCCAATTTTTCATATACACAAATTATACATGCTGTCATCTTCTCTGTATGATGTAGAAATACTGTACTTTTTTCTGTTTAAAATTTAATTATTAAATATAGTAATAATTTAGATAATTATTGAAATACTGTACTTTTTTCTGTTTCAAATTACTTGTCATAATTTTTTTTAAGAGTTAAATAATATGAATTTTGATTAATATTTTAAGATGTAAATTATAATATATAATATTTTCTATATAGTTTTTGAATATCTAAATTTTCATTTTAAATATCGACTTAATCTAATTTAATTTAGTTCTTAGTTGTATCTATAAATTTTTCAAAAATAGGGTACGATAAAAGAAATTTATAGCTTATTTTAGTCATGTTCATACATATTCTTTAAAACTTATACTTGATCCGATGGTAGCTTGGGACGCCTGGTAGGATTTTATGAGTCAAAAAACAGGAAATAAACGATTTCAGCAGTTTTCTATGAGTGTTAACCCACGGATTCTGGCGCTGCAGGGGGTAACGACACAACTTTCTCGAAAAATCATACGAGGGATCCGCAACGAGCCCAGTAAGAGGCCCAGCAACGGTGGGGGTACGCCTGGTAGGATTTTATGGGTCAAGGAATAGAAAACAGACAATTTCGACAGTTTTATATAGGTTTTAGCTCACAGATTCTGGCGCTGTAGAGCGCTTGGGGGCAACCTTTTTAAAAAAAATCATACGAGTGAGTCCGCAACGAGCCCGACAAGAGGACCAGGTGGCCCGATGGCGGCGAGGGACGCTTGGTAGGATTTTATCGGCCAAGGAACACAAAATAGGTAATTTCGACAGTTTTCTATAGGTGTTAGCCCACGAATTCTGGCGCTGCATGGGGTTCCGGCGCAACATTCTCTAAAAATCATACGAGTGGGTCCACAACGAGCTCGGCAAGAGGCCTAGGTGGCCCGACAGCGTTGGCGGAAGCCTGGTAGGATTTTATTGGCCAAGGAATAGGAAAAATATAATTTTGATAATTTTCTGTGGGTGTTAGCCCACAGATTCTGGCGCTGCATGGGGCTCCGCCCGTGGTGCCCGAAAATTCATATGAGTGGGTCCGCAACTAGCCCAGAAAGAGACTAAGGTGGCCTGGCAGCGTTGGCGGAAGCCTGGTAGGATTTTATGGGCCAATGAATAGGAAATAGACGATCTCGGCAGTTTTTCCGTGGATGTTAGCCTACGGATTTTGGCGCTGCATAGGGCTCAGGTACAACATTCTCGAAAAATCAAATGGGTGGGTCCGCAACGAACCGGGCAAGAGACCCTGGTGGCCCGACAGCGTTGGCGGAGGCTTGGTAGGATTTTATGGCACAAGGAACAGAAAATAAACAATTTTGACAGTTTTTTGTGGATGTTAGCCCGCGGATTCTGGCGCTGCATGGGGATCTGGCGCAACATTCCTAAAAAATCATACGAGTGAGTTCGCAACGAGCCCGGCAAAAGGCCCAGGTGGCCCGGCGGCTCGACGGTGATGGCGGAGGCCAGATAGTATTTTATGGAACAAGGAACTAAAAATCGGTGATTTCGACAATTTTCAGTGGGTGTTAACCCACGGATTCGGACGCTGCATGGGGCTCTGGCGCAACATACCCGAAAAATCATACGAGTGGTCCGCAACGAGCCTGGTAAGAGGCCTACGTGGCCAGGCGGTGTTGGCGGAGGCCTGGTAGGATTTTATGGGCCAAGGAACAGGGGACAGGCAATTTCGACAGTTTTCCTTGGGTGTTAACCCACGGATTCTGACGATGCATGGGGCTTCGGCCCTTGGTGCTCAAAAAATCATACGAGTGGGTCCACAGCAAGCACTGCAAGAGGCCTAGGTGGCCCGACAGCTTTCACGGAGGCCTTGTAGGATTTTAAGGGCCAAGGAACAGGAAACAAACGATTTTGACAGTTTCCATGGGTGTTAGCCCACAGATTCTGGTGCTGAATAGGGTTCTGGCGCAATATTCCCGAGAAATCATATGAGTGGGTCTTGTTTCCACTCAATACTAAAACCTTTTTTCAGATTCTGGTGCTGAATAGGGTTCTGGCGCAATATTCCCGAGAAATCATATGAGTGGGTCTGCAATGAGCCAGACTATAGGCCTAGGCTGCCCGGCAGTATTGGCGAAGTCCTGGTAGAATTTTATGGGCCAAGGAATAGGAAACAAGCGATTTTGATATTTTTTCGTGGGTGTTAGCTCACGAATTCTGGCGCTGCATGGGACTCCGGCCCATGGTGCTCGAAAAATCATACGAGTAGGTCCACAGCGAGCACTGCAAGAGGCCTAAGTGGCCTGGCAGCGTTAGCGGAGGCCTGGTAGTATTTTATGGGCCAAGGAACAGGAATCAGGCGATTTCGGCAGTTTTTCGTGGATGTTAGCCCACGGATTCTGGCGCTGCATAGGGCTCCACGCAACATTCTTGAAAAAATATTTGAGTGTGTCCACAACCAGCCTGGCAAGAGGCCCAGATGGCTCAGCGACGTTAGCAGAGGCCTGGTAGGATTTTACGGGCCAAGGAACAGAAAACAGGCGATTTCAGCAGTTTTTCAGGGGTATTAGCCTACGGATTCTGGCGCTGCATGGGGATCCGATGCAACATTTCCTAAAAATCATATGAGTGTGTCCGCAACGAGCCCAACAAGAGGCCCTGATGGCCTGGCGGCGTTGGCAGAGGCCTGGTAAGACTTTATGGGTCAAGGAACAGGAAACAAGCGAGTTCAACAGTTTTTCGTGGCTACGAATTATGGTGCTGCATGGGGCTCCAGCGCAACATTCCAGAAAAATCATACGAGTGGGTTCGCAAGGAGCCCGACAAGAGGCCCAGGTTGCCCGACTGCGTTGGCGGGGGCCTGGTAAGATTTTATGGGCCAAGGAACAGGAAAAAAATGATTTCGACAGTTTTCTGTGGGTGTTAACCTAGAGATTCTGGCGATGCATGGGGCTCTGGCAGAACATTCCTGAATAATCATATGAGGGGGTCCGCAACGAGTTCGGCAAGAGGCCTAGGTGGCCCGACGGCTTTGGCGGAGGCCTGGTAGGATTTTAAAGGTCAAGGAACAGGAAACAAGCGATTTTGGCAATTTTTCGTGGGTGTTAGCCCATGGATTCTGGCGCTGCATGGGGCTCCGGCGCAAAATTCTTGAAAAATTATATGAGTGGGTCTGCAATGAGCCCGGCAAGAGGCCTAGGTTGCCCGCTGGCATTAGTGGAGCCCTGGTAGGATTTTATGGGCCAAGAAACAGGAAACAGGCGATTTCAGCAATTTTTCGTGGGTGTTAGCCCACGAATTCTGGCGAAAAATCATATGAGTGGGTCCACAACGAGCCCGGCAAGAGGCCAAGGTGGCCAGACGGCGTTGGCGGAGGCCTGTTAGAATTTTACAGTCCAAGGAACAAGAAACATGCGATTTCGACAGTTTTTCGTTGATGTTAGCCCACAGATTCTAGCGCTGCATAGGGCTTCGGTGCAACATTCCCGAAAAATTATACGAGTGGGTCCATAACAAGCCCGGCAAGAAGCCCAGGTGCCCCGACGGCGTTGACGGAGGCTTGATAGGATTTTATGGGCCAAGGAACTAGAAATAGGCGATTTCGGCAGTTTCCGTAGGTGTTAGCCCACGGATTCTGGTGCTGTAGGGGGCTCCGACGCAACTTTCTCAAGAAATCATACGAGTGGGTCCACAACAAGCTCGGCAAGTGACACAGGTGGCCTGGCGGTGACGGGGTGCGCCTGGTAGAATTTTATGGGACAAGAAACAGGAAATAGTTGATTTCGACAGTTTTCTGTGGATGTTAGCTTTCCTATTAAAATTTGAAAGTAAAAAATAATCTAATTTCAACTTATTTCTAAATAAAAGATAATCTAATTTTAACTTATTCGACATTGAGACGTAATTGTTACGATAAGGTTGGTACGACATTGAGATTTTCACTAACATAACAATGGTTTCAATAGAGTGATAAATATTTTTTTATCCTTAATTATAGGTCTCGAGTTCGAGTCTCCTTGGATACAGAGTCGTCATTGCTAGAAAACGCTATACCTTCCAACAGATTCTGGTGCTGAATAGGGTTCTGGCGCAATATTCCCGAGAAATCATATGAGTGGGTATGAGACTTTTCAATGTAAATTTACATCTAATTAGGTTAGATTACAATGACTTTCCGACATGAATTATCTCTGAATATGAGACTTTTCGATGTGAATTTAAATTAATTAAATTCCAATATTAGTATTGAAATATTTTAGAAAGTTGAGCTATTCAATATGAACTTTTAGAAAGAGTTCAATAAAGGCTCAAATATTTTCTTTCAAATGAAATTTTCTCATAGGCCCTAAGCAACGGCCCAACAATATGAGTGCATGACATGCATTTATCACTCATATTAGTCTTTTATGTTTGTGTTGTCATTGTACATATTCATGTGCATACTTAGTCATGTTTCTTTGGAACTTTGATCGTATGGAGAGGATAGTGTATATGTATGTAGATATTATTTTAATATTAAATAATTATTATTGTGATAATTACTAAGTAAAGAAATGAATTGTAACAACAGCTAAATAATATGATGTTTGAAGTATAAAAAATAATAAATAGTAACAGAAATTGAAGAATAAAAAGTTATGAGAATTACATTTATACTATTGATATGATAGAAAAAAATGAGATATGTTGCTCGAAATTACTGCCAAGTAGATCCCACTCGAGAGGGAGACAATGCTCCACTAACAACTAATCCCATCATCTGTCTTAATATCATGTCTAATCGTCGCTCACAAATATTTGTTCAGTCTTGTTATACCTTTTCTAAAATTCACCATTGTCAACCCCTCACACTTTCTCGGTGAAGCATATGTACATTTTTTCTTCACATGTCTGAACTATCTAAACTTCGTTTCTCTCATCTTGTTCACCACATGATCACTACCACCTTACTCATATATCCATTTCAACATTCTCATTTTCGCAACTTTCATCTTTTAAACATGAGAGTTATTATTGGCTAACACTTCACTCCCTCGAATATAATTAGTTTAACTACAACCTTTTAAAACTTGTACCTTTGAATTTAATTGATAGCATATTCTTATCAAACAAGTAAGTTGATTAAATCCTTTTTATAGAAACACAAATTTAAAAATATTTGTACATGAAAAGGGATGGTGATGAAACTAATTAAATAGAGAAATAATTTAAAATTTATATTGTAGGAAGAATAATTTAAGGTTACAAAAGATTCTGATAAAGAAAATCATAAAAGATTTGATCAAACTCAAAAAATGGCATAAGTTGAGAAAAATTGATTTATAACGTACTGACTAATTATCATTTTTTATACTTATCAAATATATTTTAAAAAAATTAATTCTATCATCTTATAAACTTAGCTAAACACTCTCCTAATTACATCATGGACTAAATGAAGCAAATAATATACATGCGATTGAAAATATCATCCTCATATTTTCCTCTTTTAATATGAATTTTATTTTTCATCCGCTATTCAGTATTTGTATAGGAGCTCAATTATTTTGAATTTATGCCATGTAAGATCCTATTTCGGGAGAAAGCACTTTCAACCAAAGATTTTTTTTCATACTCAGAGTTCAAATTCGAAATCTCTGATTAAAAAAGAGGCAACCTCATCCACTACATCATGTTCTCTTTTTAAAAAAAATTTGATCGGGTATCTAGTACTCGTGTGGGAGCCTGATTATTTTGACTTTGTCCTGTGTAGGGTCCCATTCGGGGAGGAAACACTCTCTAGTAAAGATCTTTGACACTTAGACTTCAAACTCGAAACTACTGACTAAAAAAACAATCACATTCACTGTATCACGTCTTTCAATAATAATATAGGAATATTCATTACATCATGTGCAATGGCCTACTTTGTTAACAGTCAAAATCACATTAAAAAAATTGGTCAATTTTGCCACGTATAAGAAAAATAAAAAATAAATATATTAATATTTTAAAAATATTTTTAATTTTATTTTTGATATTAATTATATACTGATATGAATATTGTGATAAAATATTTCATATTTTATGGTGTTTCTAGCCGTCAAAAAATTATTATTAATCTCTAGTAGTCAAAACTTTCACCAAAATATTCTTTTTTGAAAAATATTTTTCTCTACAACCAAACACCAAACATATTTTTTTTTACAAAGAGAATTACTTTTGCAATAATTGTCCTTTTTTTAAATTATGTATATATATATAAACAATCATGCAAAAGCCTAAACTTACATAATTTACATATCTTTTTCTTATACAAAAATACACTTTGAAGATCTAAATTGGTGTAAAAACAAAATTTTAGAACAAACCCAAAGAACGTTCCAACTTTTCTGGTATATTTCTAGAAAAAATATTAATAATAATAAAATAAAAATAAAAATAAAACAACTAGGCCCCTACTACTAGTTTTGAAGCAGATCTAGTATTTTATAGTCAATGGAAACATAATTTCAATGCATTTATTATTAATTTGTCAAACATGTCTGATTTTTATATTATTCATCAACCTTACATAGCCAGAATTAAAAAAAAAGATATGATTTTTATATTTTTTTTTACAAAAATGTTTAATCAGTATGCTTTGTGTAACTAAAAGTATACATTATATATTGATTATACGATCATTTTATATTTTCACGAGATAACATTAAGGTCTCATACACTTTATACTCTTCACATTTTATTTGTATGACTTTGCTAAATATGTTATTGTTATTGTTGTCATTGTTGTTGTTGCTGTTATACACTTATTTCAGATTAACCATATATATTGATGATGGTTTAGGACACGGAGTAGATTAGAAGGTTCGTAGACAGTAACAATCAGTTTTTTTGTTATTTTTCTATATTGGTAGTTGAAATATTGCTCCTATAATTTATTGTCCTTCGATTTTTCTTATTATTTATTGTTTCCTGTACTTTGATTATTGTATTTTTTTGTCTTGTTTCGTTAGAATTCGTTAATTGTTTCGTACAAATTTACAATGGTAAAACTATTGTTCGTCGTAAGATTAGTGAAGGAAAGTTTGGTATAGTTACTATTTTGATACTATTTGTCGTTTAATATGTTATTTCTGGTACTTCTTTTTCTAGAGTGTTTTGGAGAGGGTTTATAAAAAATAAATTCTTTACTTTATAAGGATTCTCTCTTCTTCTTTTTTTCAGATTCTACTTTGTAAAATTATACTCCTTCTGTCTTAAATTAATTGAATTTTTGAGGCTTTTTTCAAGCTTCAAAATAGTTGAATTTTTCAAAGTTCAAGATAAAATGTTTGAAACTTTTTCCATATTTACATTTTCTAAGAAATAAATTACATATCGGTCGGTTCAGTTCAATTTTTAATTTTATCGGTTCAACCTATTGGTTATCAGTTTGTAGCCGTTATAGAATTATTAATATATTGGTTTATTGATTTATTGGTTATTGATCGTTATCGATTCGGTTATCGATTTACTCATTAAGATTTTAAAAAAAATATTTATATGAAAATTACTTAGAAACAAGATGACAAATCAAATGATCCATACACATGAGTTGACAGATTGTATTTTACTGGTAAATGCTATCACATTATAAAATAACTGAGAGTTACGATTGTATACATTTAAAAGATTTGTTCAATTACAAGTGTATATATATATATGGATATTAATGGTCCTCGTGAGGTTGGTGGTATCTCTGAATCTTCAAGAGGGATAATAAAAACCTAAAATTATTTATACTCCACAAAAATTAAATAAATTTCTGAAAGTCAGAGAATCCAAAGATGATTTAAAAATTAGTTCACACTACACACTACACAACTATAGCAAGATATTATTTTCTTCATAAAGTGCTTGTCATATTCTTTTATTAATATTTAATTTTAATTTTAATTTTAAAATATTAAATTAATTTAATTTGAAAAATCAATATC
>DF358002.1:167730-202471 GCA_000787875.1 Solanum virginianum
TATCTGAAAGTAATTTTGATTCTCCAATTTCAACTCAACTCCTCCATTTACGTTAACGAAAATATAAGTCAAAACATGCCTCTATATTATTCTTTTTTTGTGGGTATGGAACGATATAGACGTGGATATAAATACACTTATTTTAAAAGAGTACAATATTTTTCAATTTAAACCTCGTATTTCTCTTATATATCATGTTCATATGGTGTCACAATGCTCTACATGAATCCATATTTACAACAACATTGAAATCTCACAAGTGAGGTTTGGGAAAGGTAGAATGTACACAAACCTTACCATTACCTCATAGAAGTAGAGAGGCTGTTTCCTGGGAACCCTCATCTCAAAATCCATAAGCAGAAAGGACTAGATATGACAAAAAGTAAAAGGAAAGAAACACAAAAGTGACTAGTAATGAATAGATCATGACAATACGTAAAAAAAAAAAAAAAAAAACCCCAAAAAAAAAAATTAAAAAAAATTGTCCTTGAGGAATGGGCTGAGCTGAACATTGCAGATAGCAAAAGCAGAGTACCCAAAAAAAAACATTTTCATTTGTCACTTAATCTTTCAGCGTACGATTGAACGAACCTTATTTTAATTCCAATATTTTGTATTTTTCAACTTTTAACTTTTGAAGCTTAAAATTCGAAATGATAACGAAAAAAATGAAATGCAGTAGAAACAAGTTTTAGTAATATTTCTTGTAAAATAGTACAAGTATATTGCAATAATTAAAAAAAAAATTAACTTGGAGGATTAATGTCGCTAAACCTTATTGGATTAAGCCTTTCTCCTGTTCTTGCTGGTTCTGATTTACATCTTGTTAGAAGTAATGGATGAACTTTGACAATTTCATCGTTAATGGAGGAGCTCTGGATTTCTTCGGTTTCACTGCTTTTTTTGGAATCCAAACCCCCAATTACAGCCTCTGGCGCAATAGGTTTTTCTTTTTCGAGAATCGGAAGAGGAGGAGGTGGTTGTTCTTCTGCCTCTTCCGGTTCTCGAATGTTATTATCTGGAGAACCCCAGAATTTACTTGCTAATGAAGAAGACCTGTAAGGTGCTGATCTACATCGAGTCAAACTCAAGGCATTTTTCGGTGGGTTTGAATTTGAATTTGAATTTGAATCCACGTACCCATCTCTCCTTTCGGATTCTTCAAAAATTCGATTTGTTGTCGTTGTCCCAGCTGATTCAACTTTCCTCCCTAATTGAAAACAACAAACCCATTTCTTCAAACCCTGTAATTTCACGATTTTACAACAACATGGTGGTCCTTCTTGCTTCTCCTCCTTTCCTCCTCTTCTTCGTTGTTGTTTTCGAATTTTACCAATACTATTGGAGGTTCTTCTGACTCGGACTTGCCCAATGCAGGTTACTTTCGGGGAAGAAGGCTCTTGCGTTGTTTGAACAATGATATTGTCTTTATTTTTGCTGCGCATAAACATAGGGCTAGCGCGAATACTTCTTCCCCTACTGCTTTTGCTTCCGACATTGCTTCTTAAGAACCGCATTAATGGAGGAGGAAACTTCTCCATTCGACGAGGACTCGAAAGAGATTTGGATGAACCCTTCTTCTCCATAGTTGCTCTTTCTTTGTTTATATGGTTTTGTTGTGTATTTGTTGTGGGGAGATAGAGAAGATGTGGTTTTGTTCCTTTCCCATGTTTCTTTCTGGTTTTCAGTTATTAGCACTAGTTATATATTTTTTTGCATGTGGTAGGGTATTTATTGTATATTTCGGGCGATTACAACAATAATAATATAGCCAGTGAAATCTCACAGTGAGATCTAGAGAGGGTAGAGTGTACGCAGATCTTATCACTATCTCATAGAAGTAGAGAGACTGTTTCCTAGAAACCCTCGTCTCAAAACATTTCGGGCGATTGTTTTATAAAATTTATATTATCGTATTAATTTTTTCAAAAAGTTATTCCATTATTTTGATTTTAGTTATTTTTTATGGAATAAAGAATCTAGCTATTTATTCAGTATAATTATAGATTTATCTGAAGTTAATGGTTCGATTTAATTGACTAAGTCGAGCTTTTTCATTTCCGCCAGGAGGGGGGGTTGTTGGGGATGGATATATTTGATGGGAGCATCACTCCTGAAATAAAAGTACGAATTTTAATATAGATAAATTCTAATTTAGATATCGAACATTGAATAAAATCAAAAAAAGATAGAGCTAAGTTATGTATTGAGGTTTGTGACCAACAATCATATTGGGGCGATATAATTAACGAAAGTATAATTTATCTAGTACAAGCTAGTTGATGACTTGCATATTTAATAATTTAGTTTACTTTTGACTTGTTTGAATTCAAGTCACTTATTTGATACATAAAATATAAAAAATGCATCAAAGTTTAAATATGAAATTTAATATTACGATATTATAATTATTTTTATATTAAAATTTTGAGACTTCTGGTCAAAAGCAGAAAAACGATGAATTTTGGTGTAAATATTATTGTTGTATTGTGCAAATAAAATTAGAAGTTTTGCACGTATGGTTGAATGAGACAAGTATATTTTTTTAATTGTAGCATTGTATCCTTCTTTTTGGCTTTATACTTTTTCTCACCACAAAATTTCTTGATTTTGGCAATTTCCAACTTTTGTATTCTTTTTATTCGTCTTTTTCCTTTAACATTTATATTTTGTGGGGCACATTAATTCTTATAATTCAAAAGTAAATCAAGGAGATAAAAGAAATGTCGAAACTTGTGGACTTGTGTTACATCGACTAAAAGTTTGGGGTCTTTATGCAAATAGTTTGTCGAATTTATTGTTGTGTACTATTTTTATAACTCAAGACATAAATTATATATTGACTATATAAGACTATAGAATATTATACCAATTATACGTATAATGGTTATCTTTTGATTTAAATAGTTGAATGAGCTATTTTTTAAGTTAATTCTTCTAAGAGTTTTGACTATTATTTATAAATCAGTTAATAGAAAATATATAGTTAAACTATCATATTTTTATGAGTTACATACTTTAACTATTTGTTGTTTTATTTATCTATCGAAACTATCAACATCTCAATTATTACTCTCTTTGCATGTAACACACCTCGATACTGAATTGGCCTACACATGCTTGTTGTTGATTAGCAACAAGTATTTGACCAACTTAGCATTAAAGTGTATTTTAATGCAAAAGGAGTGATAGTTTAGGTAGATAAAAAGAATATCAGATAATTGAAGTATGAAATTTGTGAAAAAATAATAATTTAATGTGTTTTTTATTATTAATTTTATTTATAGTATAATTTCGACTGCTTTAGTATATCTCAAGGAGTGGTGAGATTAAAAAAAATATTTACTTTTAATTTTGAATCCTATAATAAAGTACCTTTCCCATAGAAAGTATTTCTCGTTTAATGAAATATATTTATGTGACATAAATCTGAATTAGTATAGCTTATAAATCAAAGTTGCTTAAAAAAAGAACGATTTTACTTGTCTTTGACGTTTCAATGTTACACCAATGAGTTACCTAACTAAATTAAATTCACCAACATTCCATGATTCAATGAAATATCTTGAATTTTATGTTGAATTGCTAGTCTTTGACGTTTCAATGTTACACCAATGAGATACCTAACTAAATTAAATTCACCAAACTCATCCCAAAATAGGCCCTAAGAGTAATTCCACCAACATGGAATCATAACTGAAATTTATTGATCTGATTAATTTAAATAAATATATTGCATAAAATTTATTTAAGAAAAATTATTTCATGTTAAGAGTATTTTCGTTTTCTAAGATTTGATCTCTAGACATGTGATACAAGTATTTAAAATCTATCAATCTAATGAATTTTGAGCCGAAAGCTTTATAGAATCCATTAAAATGGAAAAATACTCTGGTTCGAGTATTCAAGATTTACTAACTTGATAAATTCAAGTTCATGTTGCGTGAAATTCATTTAAAGGGAAAACGCTCTATATATCAATAGTTCCTTGATTCCTAGGGTTGGAACCCTAACCTATGGTTCTAATATTCAGAACGTATATATTGATCATATTTCAGATTCACGTCATGCAGGATTCATTAGAGGAGAAAAACGATTTCTGATAAAAAAATTTAAATTGTCACAGTTCGACTCTGAAACCTCTAATTGAAAGTCGAAAGATCTTATTTGTCCGACCACACTCTTTGCAATTGCCATCATCCAAACAACTAATCAAATGACTTGATATTGAAAGTTGAAACAACTTTCCCAATCATGGATGGATGTTAGTTGGTTCTTGGTCCAATTTTATAATTACACTACTCTAAGCAAACCCTATAACTTGGCAATTATTGCAACCTAGCAAACCCTAGACAATTTATGAACAATTATTCTAATGGCAATTATTTTCATGATAATTTAAGCTAAGAGTTCCATCATAATAAATCAAAAATGATTCTAGAAATCTTAGGTACTTGTTCTTTTTTGTTTATCGTTTTCTTAGTTTCTCCTAGGGTGTTTTTGAAAAAAATAATAATACACAAATTAATCTTTTCTCAATTTATCTAACCACATTATAATCAAAATATTACATAATTACATATCATGTATATTGAAGCTGTGTTAAGGTTAAAAATGTCATAAAAAGTCAATGAAATGATTGAAAATTATGAAAAAAAAATTCGATAATTTTTTTCAATTTGATTAATTCCTTCATGCCCAAAATTACTAATAGAAATTAGTACAAGTGTATGATCCAAAATCATTGTTATACGAAAAAGTTAAAATGGACAAAAACATATCTGAACTATTACTTTTTCTCCAATCACACACTTTACCTATCTATTGTTCCTTTTTCCTATCGAAATATCACCAACATTCAAATTTAAAAAAAATGATAATTAAATATATTTTAATACATATATATATGATCATAGTTTAAATAAATAATAATAACAATCAATAGTTAAAATGTGAAACTCGTAAAAAAATAATTTTACTATTCAAAAATATAAAAATAAAATATTCTCTAGGAATTAGATTTTCAAGAAAGAGCAAAGAGGGGCAATATTAAAATTTTTACCACCATAAATTGGAGACCAACTTTTCTTAAAGCACATGCAAAAGTCAGTAAATTATATAAATAAATATAATTGTCAGTAGAATAATAAGTAAGAATACCAATACAAGAAAACAAAAAGTCAACTAATAATTCAGAAATCCTTATGGCAATCAAGAAAATGCTTGACCCAAGAGGACAAGAAAAGAAAGTAACAAGTCAATCAAGAATCATCTTACTGAAAAAGTTCTAGACACTAGCAAAACAATCAATTCATAAAATAAATATTATTTAATTTGATACAAAATTTAAAAAAAATCAAAAATCTCTAAAGCTTGTGATAAACAATTTGTTAGCCCCTTATATGGTCTTACTACAAAGTTTAGTTATCTGTTCAAACAAGATATACAAATTACTAATAGATTTAATAAAATTTCACAACTTTGCGATGACATGTGTTTTTGATAAACAGTCACCCAGACCTGGTCACAATGACCACCTAAGGAGAAGTCTTTGCAACCTAAGTGAGCTGAGGAGCCGAGTAACGTTCCGGCGCTACTAATTGAGTGCCAGCACCTAGTTGTGCTTTGCTGATGCCTTTCAAAGCACCCCTTTTATGAGGAGGCGCCCCTATATCTTAAAATTACGAGACTATTTTGCCGTGTTCCTTAGAAAGAGTTGTCTCTCACACCTAGATATTCTCTACACCAAATACTTTGAAGAAGGGATCAAACGTTTTGGGCATGTAAATTTTTCACTTCCCCTTCATCATATGGCGCTTGAGTGGAGCGTGCCCCATTAAAAATTGAGCTTGAAACTCTCATCTTAAAATAAAATTTTGGTGTAAACTAAAAAGAAAAATGTATCGTATCGAAATTATAATATACAGAATGCTTCAATATTTGGATGAAAAGACCACAAAAACAGTGCTTATACAGTACCTACTACAGTATTACTCATAGTAATTTCCATCTTTACAAACTTTTTCCTTTTTCTATGCACTTTCTGTGGGGGATTCTGGACAATAGTTCCATGTAGGGGACAGTTTTTGTGATGTTACAATAATGGCCCACAGATTATAGAAAATAAAGTTATCAGATGATTGCAATATCAAATATATTTTATTCACAAAGGTACAAACAGTTAATATTTGTGAACCATCATATCTTACTTTATGGGGCAGTTCGATGCATGAAGAATCTCGCATTAGCATAGTTCAGGGAAGCGCACGTGAATCTCAAGGGGTGTAATATAAGACAAACCTACCTTGATGCAAACATTACTGACTGCTTATAAGACTGGCTTAAACCTGTAACCTATAGATCATCATATGGAGATAACTCTACCGTTACTCCGAGACTTGCCTTCATATGTTACTTTATAATACTCAAATGATCATTGATCTTTTCATCCCAACTATTGATTTCCCTGATTCAGGTCCAATTTTCTTCTCTTGAACCCCACCATCAATGATTTCATCTTCCATTTTGCCATCAGTCTCTTCATCTGGAGAAACTCAAAAATCATTAATGAAATGGGACATAGTTAACAATATAGCTATGTTGCTAGGTTTCTCCAAAAAATATATTGCTGTCACGGTGTGATGGTGCTGGATCCTCCGAATTTGCACTACTTTTCCAGGATCCAACATGTGTTGGTCGACATTTTTAAGTGTCCAAGCAACATAGCATTATAGTATAATCTAGAGACAAAACTTGGATCTTTTTGTTCCTTGCTTTTCTTCTTTAGGATTGAGAGTCAACCTTAGGGGTGGCAATTGGGCGGGTTGGGACAAATTTGAACGGGTTATAATGGGTCAAGACACCAAATGGGTCAAGACCCAACCCAATCCAAATTTGCTTGGGCCAAAACGGGTTGAGTAGCGGGTTATAAAGCGGGTCAAGACCCGACCCAACCCAATTTTACTAAGTTTTACTTATTTTATTTGTTCTTTTTCAATATTTTAGTACTTAATTAAATTATATTTTTCTTTATTATGATTATATAAAACATATCAAATTGAAAGAAAAGTGTTTTGAAAATATTTTAACAAGCTCTCTCTCGAATTAATTCGGGTTGCATATCAACTCAATTTTAAATGGCTGAAATGGATTGGGTTGAGATGGGTTGAGCTAATAATTGGGCGGGTTATTAACCCGCGCAAACTTCAACGGGTTGGGTCGAGTTGGGCTTAATTTTGCCACGCCTCGTCGACCTCAACTAATTTAGAATTGAGATGTAGTTGTTCCTATTGTTGTTTTTTTGTACTCCTAGTATGTCATTTAATGTTTGGCACATCCAAAAAAACCATTTCATTAATTAATTATAAGAGATACAAGAACAACATACATATCTAGTGAAATTCCACAAGTGGGGTCTAGAGAGGGTAGCACGTACCTTGCACCTAACTCACACTTTGCGGGGTGAATAGGATGTTTACGATATTAATCATAAGGGATATTTAACTAAATTACTCCCATCTCTTCCCTAAAATAAGTATTGACAATATTCCTTCTTAGTATACATCTAGATTTATGAGGGGCACTTGTTAGTACTTAATATACTTTCGCACGACGAGAAGTAGTGATACCTGAAGCGTTACCTAGAGAAAATTCAGTAAGACGTCGGACACAATCCTTGAGTGCTTGGAGCTCCGCTTCTTTCTCTTGGAGTTTTGAATGAGTTTGGCGAAGCTCAGACTCTAACTCCACTATCTGCCCTTCTTGTTGTTCAATGAGCAGATGACAAAGATTTCGATCCAGTTCAGATGGCAATACTCCACTGAATTGATAAGTTTCCACATTGTGCTTATTGGCTAGGTTAATTTCTTTCTCCAGAAAGCCATCCTGTGTAGCGAAAGTCAATAGTAACAGATGAAATGTTAGTTTGTGGAGTGGAACTAGAGGATGGAAAATCTTGTTATCGACATTGCTTGTTCTGCATTTAGCTTATTGGTTAGAAAGGTCCACGCCAGAGAACAAAATGTTCCATGAACTACAACAAACCTCAAATTCACAAACACTAATATTCCTAGCGCTACAAGAAAATGCCAGCATTGCCATGCACAGTTGATATTATGTTATGTAGGCCATTATGAGAATGATAATAAACTTTAGAAGTGTAACAGAAGAAATCCTACTTGATTTGCTGAAGTAGTTACATGGATTCATCATAGCACACGAGCAATGTGGAGACATGATTTTCACTTGGGGGGCTCAAAATATGAAGAAACACAAGAAGTGGAAGGGGGTTCAACATCTACTACATATACATAAAAAATAATTTAAACCATGTATAAGCAGTGTAGATTTCCACAGCGGAAGGGATCAGATGAAACCCTCAGCCCCTCATGGCTCCGCCTCTGCACATGAGGGCTGTCGAACCATTTCTTGGTAGAAAAAGTCCAAACAGCCCAACCTTGTTTGTGCTTATGTACCTCTTAACAAGAATAACACAATGGATTGGAGTCCATTTGAATTGACCAACTGCAAATTTGGACATGGGAAAATGATAATGCGGCACCTTCAACATCTAAATTCGATCATAGAAGATGTTAACACCTTTCCGATGACACCTAAATCATTCTCTTTGAAAATGGTTTGTGAAAAGGATACATAATAACAATGTGATAAGTAAAAAATATAGAGCACTCCCTTTGTATCTGTTTATCTGCCCCTATAACTATTTGTGAAGTTAAAAATTCTCCCTTTTGATTATGATTTTTCAAAAATGTATATCGCAACAAACTGTAACTTCTAAAGATATAAAATTACTTAAAATGTTTAACAACAGTTGTCTGATTTCACACCGAAAATTAGACGTTCAACCATCTTACTTTGAACTCCATCACTCTTTCTGGATTGAGGGGTTAGTATTCATTTGCAAATAACAAAGATCCATAGTAGAATATCTTTGAATGGACGTGACAAAAATCTACTCAATCACAAATAGTTAGAAACTATTAAAGTTGAAAGCTACCTAAGTGTAGATTGGTTTGGGTGGAAAGGACAAAAAGGAAATACTAATTTAAGCATCAGACAAGAAAAAAAGACAAAACATGGTAGTCAAAACCATATAGAGGAAATTTATTTCACATGGAACTAACCCGACAAGGATCTCTTCCTCCATCCAAATCTGTATCTTCAGTAGCACACCAGGGAAGCTTTAGTAACTCGGATTCGAGCTCAGCTTCCAGCTGATCCATTTCCATAACCTCAGGTTGCGGCTCTTCTGTAACGACACTGCTTGCACATTCACCTTCCTCGGCCACTTGGAGATCCAGCACCCTATAAATATTCCTGTTTCCGTTGGTACTCTCAGCAATCGCACGTATTCCACATTCTCTATCATTCTTTCCATCCATGTCACCTTTATTCTTCGAAGCACGCAGGTTATGTGCAACTTTTCTCCTAGAAATTTCAGCTTTTAATTCCTCTACAGCTTTTGCAGTTTCATCCATGGTAGTGTTGAGCCTATTGATCTCAGATTTCCCAGCTGATATCATGCACATCATTCCAATTCCGAGTCCATAACCAAACAATGAATTACCTGGATGACGTAAAACACATTAAGCAAGGGAATATAAAAAATGCTTAGGGCAGCAAATGATATCTACGTTCACCTACTTGGCGCTACTTAATATAAGAGATAATATTCACTCAAATAAGATTATCAAAATAACATACACAAATAGAAAATTTAGAACTAAACATGAAGAGTAATTATTCTTTCACGTCGTCAAGTCCAACCAATAAGATAGTAGTAGTTCGCATCGAGCTTATTATTATTCTACCATTACCTTATTCTTCAATAGTAGTACTACTGTTGTTTCATTTACATTGATTATCCTCAATATTTCTGCTCTCAATATTTTTCGTTTCTATGAGATTTTCATCTCAGCTTCTTTATTCTTGTATTTTCCAAACCTGTTTTGTAAAATGTTTTTCTTGAGCCGAGGGTCTATTGAAAACAACCTCTCTACCATTCAAAGGTAGGGGTAAGGTCTACGTAACACCTCACTTGTGAAAGCACACTGGGTTGTTGTTGTAGTAGTTTGAAACGAGCCATGACAGGATACCAGTTGACTAGAGAACGAAAATACAGTGATGAAAGACAGTGTAACCAACTACCAAAACAACATCACCATTGGAGGTAGTAATTCAAATCTTATCTGAGAGATTGATGATGTCCTCAAATAGCACGATCAGATCAGATCAGATAGATTAAGTTATAAAATCCACAAAATCAGAATAAGAAAGTAATCACACTAAAGCACAAACAAGCATTTTATAGCCTAGAGTAGTTGTTGAGGGACTAAATAAAAAAAGAACCAGGAAGGATTTTGAGAAGTAGTCCGAAGAGATGCATGGTGCTACGCAAATCGGATAGTATATGGGGTTGACATAAGTAGTCCTAGAAATTCACCGAAAAATGAACGCACAGGGACCTGTTTGATTGAGTTTTCTTCCCTTGAATATGAGATTCATACATATATCATTGACCCTACTTTTGTGAACATAACCATTGGCCAGGCGGCCGCATGCTTAAGCTCTTTCATTCTCTAGCTCAAATACCATGTGAGAATATTATTGAATAATGTCTCTAGGATACTATTTACTATTTATGTTTATATTCCTGTTCCTGTCTAAGTAGGATTTTATATACCTATTCCTATTCTAACAATTGGGATCTGGTATCTTACTGCTTAACTCCACAATCATGTGAAAAGTTGTATTGATCCCAACAGCCGTTGAATGAGCTATTTACGCGAAAAATATGGTGTCTGGATAATGTACCAAAATGCAGATTATTAACATCTCTATTGCACTACTCGTCAGACACTTTTAGCACAGGACACAAAAAAATCTCTCCCGACCCCATTCAAAAGGAAGAAAAAAAGACATAAAAGATGAATATTGGAGAGCAGATCACATAGGTATAACATAAGTAGCACATTTTGTGAATTTAATACATTGCAAAAGTAACATTATCAATATCTATGATGACTATGCTAAACAATATACAAAAGTTACTCTGCTGATGCCCCACTGTGATGGTGTAACTCTTCTCTTAAAGTTTGGCTAAAGGTAAATACTCATACTAGTCGAAGCCACCATTCTTTAGCTTCAAGCCCCAATAATATTTTAAACACCTTTGAACGTGACGAATATAGGACCGTTGATTATAGAAGTTGCAATTCCGATTTGAATTTTTCACATCCCTACCTATGCAAGCCCAATTTTCTACTTCAACAACATAGTGAAATCCTACAAGTGGAGTCTGAGGAGGGTAGAGTGTACGCAGAGCTTACCACTACCTCATGGAGGTATCGAGGTTGTTTCGGAGTGACCCTTGGCTCTCTAATTTTTCACTTATATTCCATAAATTAACACAATAATCATCCAACACATTTAAATTTGAGTGTCATGAACAACAAATTGTGATCCACATTTAAATTGAAATACAGTCCATACCAAAGCATGATTGCAGTAACACTACTATTGAATTAAAATGACAGAAAACAAAATGTACTAAGAGAACATAATATCTTAAAATATTTACCTTTGGAAGTACAAGAATCACATTTCCCTGAAGGAACTTTATTAGTTTTCCTCTTCTTCAAACAAACATAAAATCTCTTCCCATTCCCTCTCTTCCTCTGATCTAACCTAAACAATTCCTTTTCACCACTATTTCCCTTCCACTCCATTGCATTCCCTTTACTCTTTCTAGAACCTTCCACATTTTTCTTCCTCAAATTCCTAAACCCCATTTCAGAACCAGAAGCACTTGAAAACCTAAAAATTGACCCATCAGACAACCCCTCACTCTTTTCTTGAATGTTACAGCCAAGATTACATACAAAGCTTGAATCTTTATGCTGAAAATAAGTGTTAAACCCTTGTGGGTCAAAGGGTTTATCATGATTACTAGTAAAGATTGAATCTTTATGCTGTAAGGGAGTGATAAACCCTTGTGGGTCAGAGGATTTATCACAAATACTGGTAAAGATTGAATCTTTATGCTGAGAGTGAGTTGTAAACCCTTCTGGATCATTGGGTTTGTCACTTTCAGTGGAACCAGAAGTGGGTTCAGTGGCATTTTGGTTAAAGATTTTCCTGGCTAAAAACCCAGATCCTGCTGCTGCTGCAACTACTAAAGCTGGCCACATTGGGTGATTCAACTTTTTATTTTTTTCAAGATTTTGAACAAAACAAGAAAACTAGAGAGATCACATTCAAGAATTTGCTACAAAGCACAAATTTGCAAGGCAGTAAATGTTGTTGCAGTTCATAATAATTAAGTGAAAGTGACCAGCTTTGAATTTTGTTTGTGTGCCATGTGGACTTTGGTGGTGTGGGGTGGGAGTTGGGGGTATACGTGGCTTCACATATAAGTTTGTTCACATGCTTCCCGCTTTGTGATAAATTTTTCAAATTTTGTGGTCTTTTGGTCTTTTAGAAATAGGGCTTAAATATGATTTGCACAAGTAAATGCTTAAATTTGTATAAAATTGAACAGATAGAAACATTCATCTTACATAGAGCGTCCTACATGGCAATTTTGTGTCTTACGTGGCATCCTACATGTATTATGCTACATAAGTCATATGTGTCTACTTGTTCAATTTTCTACGAGTTTAGGTGATTATTTATACATATCCAAAGTTAAAGGGCATGAATGACTATTGAAACCAAGTTAAAAAAACATATTATGCTTTTGAAAATGTATCTTCAACTATTTCAAATTCACGTGGCAAATAGTTCTTGCAAAAAGTGAAATTTCATTTTCATTTGGGAATATCTCTCATAGTTCTTTGTTTTAAGTACGGAGCAAAGGCAAAGTAAGGTGAAATTGTTTTTCGAGTACAAATAACAACATACCCACTGAAATTTTACAAGTGGAATTTGGAAAGGATAAAATGTACGTAAATCTTACCACTACCTCTTAGAGATAGAGAGATTATTTCTGAAAAACCCTCGACGAGCTCATGAAGTCAAAGTTTAATTCAAAAGACTTTGAAATATGAATCATGAGCCAGTGAAACAATAATCAAATTATATATACTATAAGCTTTAATATGTATATTATGAGTGAGAGAGTTGCACAAAATAATGTGGAAATTATTGTCTCACTCATTATATCTCTTTTAAATTCAAGAACAATACCTAGAATTCAAATAATCTTGCTATGAATATTTTTTTGATAAATGAAACTCCTAAACTATGTCTTGGAGTTTAATGAAAATTGTGAAATTTAAAACTTGCAAAAATGAACTCAAAACTTTTTAAGTGGGAAACTAAGTTGTCACTAGGGTCTATGAAATATAGTGTATATAAAAAGTTACCCTAAGAGGTCATTTAGTACGTGAAATAGGAATAATAATTTCGAAATAAATAAGAATAATAATCTTGGGATAAATATATGACATTAACTTTCTACTATGTTTGGTTTGCAATACTAGTTAATCTCAAAATTACTATCTCATATGGAAGGTGAGATAAAACAATCTCATGAAATATACTTGTTTCTTCCGTCCTGCATATCAAACGACTCGTAAGAAGAAAGACATGCAAGTAAATAAAAGAAAAAGTATTACAGAGCAAGCAATTCCAAGCAAGATGATAACTACTAACTGCATGACAGCATGATATTTTAAAAGACCAAAAAAAAAAGCAGCAAACTTGGTGCACTAAAGCTCCCGTTATGCGCAGGGTTCGAAGAATTGCCAATCACAAGTCTATTGTACGCAGTATTACCTTGCATTTCTGTCAAGGGTGGTTTAGAATACAACACACCAGTATTTCAGCATGAAGAAAAAACATAATTTCTCACTAAAATATTGATCCAAATGAGAATCTATAAGCACAACTAATTTTTCCTCAAAAGAACTTGCAAAGAGTGTAGGAGCAAGTACACTACAACTTGTAACTATCTGTTATACTTTCCCTTCTTGTGCCATTTACAAACATTTGAACCATAAATTCAAAACTAGAAAGATGTCCATGTGAAAGAACTAGCGATAAACGTCTGAGAAGTATGTGAACCTCCAAACCATCAAATCCGAGTTGGTCAAGCTGTTTCAACATTGAGCTTCACTCTATTGGCATATCTACAATAGTCAAAAGGAGAAAGAATCAAAGAACTCGTCTGGAGTAACGAAATAGAAATAACAGCATGAACTTTAAATGAAATATTAAGGTACTGCAATAACAAGTTCCATAAAGAATCACCTCATTCTGGAACATATTTAAGATTTCACTGTACTGGCAAAATGAATGAGCCGTAATTCGACAAAAAAAGGAATAACTCTTTGACAATACCCATTGATACATATTCTTTGTGAGAAGTTACTCCTGCATTCACCTATTTATTTCCTTCTTCGTGCCTGGCAAGCACGAGATGTAGGATGCTCCACCATCTTTTAGAATAAGAGCAGTAAAATATGCGTCGAGAACCTATTCTAATTTCTTCATGTTTCGATAGTCTTACACCACCTTCAATAATGTCACTACTGACCATGTTCCATCAACAATGAAAGAAATCCATCGTTGAGATCAGCAATTGCGTCTTCTTCGCAGCTCCCAACTCCACTCATACTTCTTACTCAGGAAACTCCTCACCACGGTCTCACCCACACCCTTTTTCTTCCTCTATATTATTTAATGAATGCCCTTTTTCCTATGCCTGCATCTACACTCTTCTTATAAAAATTGGTATATAGAGTCCTCCCAATTGCACCTCTCACTTCCCATTATCCACAAGACATTGTAAGAACACATCACATATGGACAAAATTAAAAACAAATTTGTGCAATCAGAACAAGGTTGGCACCAGATCGATAGCTATTATGTTTTTTGCTACTTCACTAAATAGTATATCACTCATAGGAATATCCAAATCGTTTTTGACTTCACTGTAATTTATACTTTCAAGGCAAAGACACTATCCACAAACTATAGCACAGCTCCTTCAAATCATTTTTTGAATTAGTGTTATATATTTAAACTTTCTAACTTTTTTTCCGAATCAGTTTATAAACAGGAGTACAAAACTAGGACGTTAAAGTACATATGTTTTACAACATTGCACAAACATTCTATTGCAAAATGAGCATGCATTACATATATCTCTTAGAGCGACGCTATTACCATTAGGAGGAAATGGTGATGCAAACTTACAAGAAAAGCATGTGTGATTTCACACATTTCACTTATTTCAATACACAAACATCTCATAGAACAATCGTGTACTCATGAGACTATAACTATTTTGAGAAGGGCATGTTAAAATAATATACATAAAACTCCTTCACTCCTTCATAGTTCATACTTGATGTAGAAATTTCTCCTCTATGAGAAGTCAAGTAATCCTTGCTCCAAAATTAAATCAACAACCATGCATATTTCTAACATTTAAGATGAGAGAAAGAAAAGGTTCTAAAGAGAAGAATTAAGACATGTACCAAATACAAGAATGTTTTAAGTTTTTGAGACAAGGGTTCCCAAGAAACAACCTCTCTACCTTGTGAGGTAGTCGTCAGGTCTGCGTGCATTCTTGTCACGATCCAAAATGGATCGTGAATGGCACTCACACCTAACCGCCTAAGCAGACGAACCAATGATACAAATCCCAACCAACGTTAGCTATTCAACTTATAAAATATAATTTTAATGCGGAAATTCAACTTATAAAAGCAACAAGAACAAAGCCTATAATTTCTATTACACGATATTTTCCAAAACCTGAAAGTAATCACATCAAGGACACTAATCTCAAAATACCAAGCTAAGAATGTCAACACCAAAATAGATGAATAAAATAGTTTATGTCCGAAAGCTAAGGACATTATTTCATGACTAATAGAAAGCTCCCGTTATAGATGAATAAAATAGTTTATGTCCGAAAGCTAAGGATATTATTTCATGACTAATAGGATCCAATACAATCTAGAGAAATAGCTCACCCTCGAACCTGATGTACCAACGACCAGCTAGAGCTGATGGCAAATCGAAATCGATGAAACACTCGTTGCACTCCACAAAAGCAAAACAAAGAAAAATACAAGTAGGAGTCAGTACGAGCCACGTGTACTGAGTAGGTATCATCGGCCGACTCCAAAGAGAAATTAATATGCATAAAATAATAGCAGGAAGCAACCATAACACTTAACAGGTGGCAACAGTAAAAAACAAGTACACAACCAATCAACGATATCAATAATACACATGAGGACTCAAGTCTCCGTCTTGGGATTGCAGACCAATCACAACAATATATCAGTCAACCAAGCCACAACAATTAAGTGTATAGAAAATATCACAACTTTACTCAATGACTATCAATCGCTATTAAGAGTCTCTCTATCAGATAGAACAAACCATAACCTACCTCAAACGAAGAACCAAAGTCAACCAACCTAATCCACCAATGCTTTCCCTTTCTTCAACATCTCAAAACATTTCGAACCTATCAAATATATAATATTCATAAGAAAATGAGTCCATAGACAACCATATTCCTATATACCTAGCCTAGACCCAAAAAATCACCCAATTCTATAATTTATTTCCTAAATCCCAAACATAGGGTTAAGTCTTAAAACCTCCAAATAACACAACTGTAATGGTGTTCATATAATTTAATAAACCTAATATTTAGTTACTCATACTAAAATATTAAAACTTAAATCAAAATAAAATAATTATAAAAGAAATCAAAACAACAAAATACCAAACAAAATGGCACAAGTAAATGCAGTATCAATCTATTCATCCTAATGGTTGATCAGTAACTATCAAAATAATAAGGTAACACATAATAGAGAGGAAAGAGAACGTTGCAATTCAATTTACAGATTTAACTTCATGTTTTCAATCCAACCCACATAACAATATAATAATGATTTCCATTATATATACATACATCCTAGCCAACCATTGTTCCTCATTAATTATAAGATCGTGAGGCAATATTTTACCCGAATATCAACGTCGACGCTCACGTCTTCTGCAAGTGAGTTTCTCGCCCTTTTTGCTTCTATTCATTCCTTGTTTTCTTAATAGGGCTGCGTCCTATATCATTTTTTTTAAAAAAAATTATTTATTTACTTTTTAAAAAAAAAAATAATTATATACTAACAACGCTACATTCTACCAATTTATCTTAATAGATATAGGACATGTAGTACAGGATTTTAACTAAGTTATCACTTCAACCCATAAACTAACTTATCTAAAATTACCCCTAAGCTAGATAACAAAAGCTATCAAATAGTTCAAATCACCCTTTTAAATTTTATGAAATAAATCATTTATGGAATAAAAAACTCTATTTCTTAAATGACCTAATGGGTCGTTATAATTCTACTCTACCCAGACCCCACTTGTGGGATTCCACTAGGTATATTGTTGTTGTTTATAAGTTTTGTATCAACCACAAGGATGGGGGAAGCATGGCACATTTTATGTTTATAATAGGCCTTACTTAGAACTTAATGTACCCTATACAAAGAGAAAAATATCCTGATCTTTGAAAATACAATTATTCCTTCACATTATAACTACTTGATTTACTCTAGGAGGTAGGAGTAAGGTCCGTGTACGTTCAACTCTCCCAAGATCATACTTGTGAGATTTTACATGTTACTCAAGAAAATATGCTTCCTCTCAAGTAAAGTGTTCTTGACTCGAGACGTAACTCTTGCTTACAAGACCCACTCTACGTATATTTTAATATAGACTGCACAAGCTTCTCATCAAGAATAACAAAAGCTGTATGCAACTTTTTTCTAGTAGATCTGTTAAATGTGTCATCAAAGTCATTACCAATGAATGATCCAGTCAATAATGGAACTGCACAAATAGCAGCACATGAGATATTTCAAAAACCATTCTTCCTTTTACTACAGTCTTATCATCCTGTTAAGTGCATATGAAAAAAAAGATGGCAAGTGCATACGATAAGACTTTGTGACGTCAACAATCAGAAAATAAGCACTACATCACTTTCCAATACGTCATGTCTATTAAGATGATGTCCCAATGAATCTCACAAATGGCTACAGATCCTTACCTGGTAAACATTGACCAGTTAGTTATACAACTAATAATGTGGACCCCTAAGTTAATTGATTAATATAACAAAAAAAAAAAATCAATCTTTCTTGTTAGGAAAATCAATAGATCTTGATTACTGTCTAACAAGAAGTCAACACCGCAATGACCTAAAATATATTTGAGATACCAAAATCACTTCGACAGTAGGTCAACATACAACTCAATCAGTCAAGTCGAATGTTATAACTAAGCTAGAGAATAGATAGTTTTGTAACAATTTCATTCGTTATTTGATAATGAAAAGGAAACATTTCATTATCATGGTGTGCATATCTATAACCATGATAATGAAACCCTTGGATGAGGGCAATTGATTCAAGGATAATGATCATATCATGTTGCTAAGACCTCGATCCCTCTTAAGTCCTAATCATAAATAACTAAAGTCATTAAGGTTTGTTCATAGAAGGTACAAATAAATTTATTGGACCAGCACACTCCATGAGTGCTTGTTAGAGAGAATGATTGACCTCGTAACTACTAGTTTACATGATACTTATGCAAGAATGTGAACGCTCATCAAAGAATCTCAGTAAATTGTCTCATATGAAGAAAATTGTATCCAATCCCTACTAACTTGTTGATGATATAACTGAATAGCGCTGACTCTTCACTTTTGGTGCCGCACACGTGTCAACAGGACATGGGTGTGGGGCGGAATTCATACTAGATATGGTTGATCGATTTTTTGATACTTTTGACCCAAATCAATCGAGAAATTCGAGACAAATTCGAGATAGATACAATGATTTCTGAAATCAAAACAAAAGCTAGGGTGAAATCATAATTTAGGCATAAGTTACTATCATTAAATGATATTTGAATTAGAAATTCTGCTACCAAAAGGTACTTCACAAAATATTTACACATATCAACATCACTGTTGAATGTGCAATGAGCATTGAATTCAAGAAGTGTATCATGGCCTCTATATCATTTGTCATAGCCACATTACATCAAAACAATAAGGAGATGCCTTTGTAATAATAATGCATTAACATCCTTCCAAATAGTCCACCATAATTTAAGCATATTTTCTATAAAAATATTTTTAGATATTTGAATTATATTTTTAGATACTAATAAAAAATTATCTGGAATCTTAAAATTGAGATCACGAAGGATCCAACCTCTAGACTTGCACCCATATCGAATACTAAACTCGTAACCTATAGGTCATACAAAGACAATTTTTATTGTTGCTTCAACGCTCCCCTTTTGAATTTACATTATATAAGTAAATAAATTAAAAGCATTCTTATTTTTTTTTTGGACTTCAGATTCAATTCAACATTATTACTTTGCCATTACAGTTGAATAAATAGGGAGAAGCCATTCATTTATGCCAGGACGCTCGGCTATAGAAGCCGTTCATCTCGTAAGAAGACTGGTGGAGCAGTATGAGAAAGACAGGACTTATACATGGTATTCATCGACCTAGAAAAAGCTTACAACAAAATTTCTAAGGAGATTCTATGGAGATGCGTGGAGGCTAGGCCAATTAAGGACATGAATGATAGAGCCAAGACTCAAGTACGGACAATGGGAGGAGACTCAGAGCACTTTCCCGTGTTGATATTGCACCAAGGTTCGACTCTCATCAATTTTTATTTGCCTTGGTGATGGATGTATTGACACGATATATTCAAGGTGAGGTGCCATGGTGATTCATGAGACTCGCAACAGAGTTAATACTAAGTTGGAGGTTTGGAGACAGATCTTAAAGTCTAAAGGGTTTAGGTTGAGTAGGACCAAGCTTGAAAACTTGGAGCGAGTTTAGTGATTTTACACATGAGGCTGATGTAGAAGTGAGGCTTGATACACAGGTCATCCAAATGAGAGGTAGTCTCAGAAAAATGGAAAGATTGAAGAGGATGTCACCCACCGTACTGTTGCAGGAAGGATAAAATAGAGGCTCTAATCTGGAGTCTTATGCGATAAGAAAGTGCCACCTAGATTCAAAGGCAAGTTCCATAGAGTAGTAGTTAGACCAGCTATGTTGCATAGTGTGGAGCATTGACTGATCACGAACTCTCAATTCAGAAGACGAGGATGTTGCGATGGATGGCTGAGTATTACAAGATGCAGATCTCTGAGACAAATTGGAGGTGACCCTGATGGAAGGCAAGACGCGGGAAGTAAGATTGAGATGAATCGGGCACGTGATGAGGAGATGCACGAATGTCCCAATGTGGAAGTGTGAGAAGTGGTTATGGATGGATTCAGGAGAGGTAGAGGTACACCAAAGAAATATTGAGAGAGGTGATTAGATAGGATATGGTACATTTGCAGCTTAATGAGGACGTGATCTTGGATAGGAAGGTGTGGAGAACATAAATTAGGGTAAAAGGATAGTAGCTAGGAGTGTGTTTATACTAGTAGGTAGAATTGTTTTGCCTTGTTGCCCTTACTAATAGTCATATGACTACTATTATACTTTCTTTTGACAAAGGTAACATTGACTACAATTATACTTTCTTGTTTTTCAATTTTACACTATACTATTTCGTGTAGTTTATTTGTAGTATTATTTTGTTGCAGTACTGTTATGTTCTTTGTTGTTTTGTTATCTATTGTCTATCACTCTATTGTACTTTCATTATGCTTTACCTAGACTGTTTTTGCCTTGAGCAAAGAGTCTATCGAAAACAACCTCTCTACCTCACATCTAAGGTAGAGGTCTGCATACACTTTACTCTCCCCAGACCCCATTGTGTGGAACTACAAATGGGTATATTACGACTATTGCATTGCATTTGAATATATTGGAAAACATTTTTTGTTAGATCCCTAATAACCCCATAAGATTCACAACATTGAATAAACACGACAAATAAATTCATAATATGGAAACAATAAATAAACATGACAATACATGTGAGAATACACTCATAATATGAGAATGTTAAATAAACCTGACAATTTATTTTTCATAGATCTTTAGATTCAATTCAACATTATTACTTTGCAAATGTAGCGAAATAAATAAAAAGAAAATTTTTATTGGGATTCGTGTAATCTCACAATAGATTCACATAACACTAAATAAACGCATCAGTACACATGATAAATCAACTCATAATGTGAAAACAATAAATAAACATGACAATACACATGGCAACTAGACCCATAATGTGAAAACATTCTATAAACATGACAATACACGTGATAGATAGACTTGCGCACCAACTATAAATAACACGGGCATTCCTCTCAAAATTGCTCAGGCTTATTCAGCCAAAACATCTTATGTTCTTCTTTGATTAATTGTTTTTGCAATGGAGAAGAGGACAAACGGTAGGCAAAAGATTGAATTGAAGCTCATCGAATCAGAAAAAGCAAGGTTCATTACTTTCTCAAAAAGGAAAAAAGGTTTGTTCAAGAAAGCAGATGAGTATTCAACGCTGACTGGAGCAGACGTTGGTGTTTTACTATTTTCACCAAGTGGAAGACCACATTCCTATGGCTCCAAGAGTGTAAAAGAAATAACTGATAAATTTCTTGGATTGAAACAAGACGATAGCCAAGGTGATGATGCTAATGAGGGTGAATCAAATGTCTTTGACGCATTTGAAGATATTCGCAAAGAAAAACAAGCATTGGACGAGAAAGAAAAAGAACACCCTCGCTCAGACATACTGTCAGACAAACACAGGTTAGAGGAGTACATGGCACTCCAGTCGAGGTTGGACAAAGTTTATAAGGACATAAAAGGTAAATGTGTCGTAGAACCAGAAGAGGAGGAAAGTTTTTGAATTAATAATTACCATGGAGGTGGTAATTGGAATGCTTCAATTTGGAGTTGTCCTTGGAGTTTAGCAACAATCGAGTCTTCTAGAATGGTCAAATCTTGTTTTTATTATTAAGTTAATTGTTGTTAGTTTTCCAGAGTCTTATGTATCCTAGGTTTTAGACAACAAAAAAGAAAGTTTTAGAGTTCTTGTGTTATTAAGTTAGTCATTTCATTTGTTTCATATTTAGTCTTTAATGATGCTTTGTGTTGCCAAAATTAGTAAATCAATTGAAATTGTTCATTGAACTAGTGAATTGTGTGAAAGTTATTGATCAAAGAAAGCTCTTGTGCATTCATTAGTGTTCTTTTATGTTTCCATTTCCAGTGAGATTGATGCATTTACATTTCACACCACGCCTAGCTCTGTGAGATGGTGAGAATCTCTGTGACATGAGTTTATCTAACATCTATTGACTTTACAGACACATTCAGAAGTTCAAGAGTGCTATATCTATCTAGTTTTTCAACGCGATCTATGTACGTAATGGAATAAACCACCTTCTTTCTTTTTGTCTAGAGCACATACACAAATGGAATTCTTTTCATGTACAAATACAAAATAAATTTCACTCAATTACATTAGCCTTACAGAATACTTTTTCGAATTCCTCTTATTCATTTTCTGGCTCCAAGTTTGTGCAACCTCAATTTCTAAAATAGAAATATAAGTATTAACTATTTAAAGTCAAAACCACTCTTCCAAAGTAAGTACTGCATGTTCTTTAAAGTATAACAATCGAGGGCAAGTGTATTTTGCACATGCATTGGGAACACACAAAAAAGGATATTTCCATACCTGAGAAGTGCTAATGTTCCTTGTCTAACAAATAAGCTTGTCAAGGTAAATTGACATGTAAAGCAATTGCCTATCAAATTTTATGATACAAAAAATTGAGCGGCACACTCAAAATACAAGATCTTACTTGACCAAGCTTAACATCTTCACGGCTTGGATTATATAGCACATGAATGTTCCCAACTACAAGCCTCCTCGGCTGGGGTACAAGCAATCAAAGCACCACTAATGCCTGTTAGGGTAGACTATCTACGTCACACTCCTTGGGTTGTGGCCCTTCCCCATACGCTACTAATGCGCAATGCTTTGTGGACTGGATTGCCTTTTTTTACACAATATTTACTCTATACTATGAAAAAAAATATGTGAAATAGCAAAAGCTTTATTTTCCATTTACACGTACATTTTCTTTGAATGTGAGTCAAGAAAAAAAATTCGACAACTCCAACTCAATAAAACCTTATAAGATGATTTTACACCTCTAATTAGTTACATTCGTTGTTACTTTTTAAACTTGATCAGGTTAAATGAAGTTGTTGAACTAATTACTTCCCTTTTTTTACATTATCTTTATCGCTTTCGGTGTTATTTCAAGTTTTCCTTTTGAGTAATATTGGCAAATCTTTGCCCAGTAACACTAAATTCATAGTGCATATATTACAACTCACATAATTTTTTATTTTTTTTTATTTGCACCGAGTGTCCGAGTCTCTTAGAGCCCCGACTAATCCCAGGGGTGCACAGGCCCTCGGCAAGGAGTTTCCCGCAAGTGTACCACGGTTAATTCAGGTTTTACCCAGGTCATCTTGCACCCAGTGGGTTTCGATCTTGAGACCTTGCACAGGCCCTCGGCAAGGAGTTTCCCGCAAGTCCTAGTCCATTGGCCCTCAGAAATTGTTTGCACCCAGGAGTTTCCCGACTCACAAAATATTGTGCTCCCTAGTACACTTGAGGCCTACAATTAAGTTATTCCATTAAAAATACATATGCTTCTTTATATATTCCATCCAAACAACAGAAGGTATGATTCACATCTGATCAATTTCAATACTAATCCTTAGATTGGCACTGCCTAGTGGCTTAATCAATTCTTAGTTCATATTTCTCCTATCTCGCTTAAACACTGCTAAGATCAGTCCTAACTTTTGATTGCATTGTTAATATTTACTACGAAGGCTTTTACCTTATCATTACTTGCGTTAAGGGTCTAACATCCTCTCTGTCTTCACAAGGTAAGGGTAAGATTGTGTATGCATCATCCTCCCCAGACCCCACTTGCGGGATTACACCAGGTATGTAGTTGTTATTGTTATAAAAACTACAATTATTTGAAATGCACATCTGTCAGAAAGTAATTCTTGTAGTTATTATTTTGGCAAATTTCATTAGATTGAAATTAAATTTATCATTTATTCAGATATTAGAAGTTGTTGCTGGAGGTTTATGAACAAATGGCTTTCAAAATTGTCCCAAACTGGAAGAGTACATCCTACATGGTTATTACAAAATTTAAGTGAAAAATATATTGAAAAATCAACTTACCAAATTATTCCAAGCAACTTAGTGATATAGTACTTATTTTTGGATTGTCTGTTATCTTTGGGTGTTATACACCGACTTATACATTGATCAGCTTAGGCGCATCATAAATTGGATACCCTTGAATCATGATGTACATCATCTTTCAATAAAAACGACTTGTGATGCTCACAGAGTTTTCCAAGTAGCAAGGTATATTATTGGAAATAATCTAATTGACATCAGTTACTCTTAGTATAAGAGTACATGTCCTGGGGATCTCATCTCTCATGAATCTGTGATCAGGATAAGATAGAGCTACAAATGAGTTTCTAGGTCTTGTCATTGACATATACATCTCAAGTTTGGAATCAAGAGATTAGACTTAGGTAATAACAAGTATCCATTTCCTTATTTCGTCTGGGACGTAAGCCAAGAAGGATAGAATTGCATGTTAACCTACAATAGAAGGAATTTAGTTTCTCCACCATATCTTTGGTCATTGAGGGTCTTAATCAATTCATTATAAGCAAATATATCCATGTAACACCCTATGTAGACCTCAATATGCACCAATAAGTAATAGGCGCAACAACATGATGACTAAAAGTGATAAATGGGGACTACATACACCAAGAGAAAAATTATCTCCAGAAACCTACAATTCCTGGGGTACATGTGGACTTAGTTAAGGACACAACAGAACAGGAATTAAGGGATCCACATGGCGATGCCAAAGATGTTCCTAGCTGAATAAGACCTTATGGAAAGAACTCACTGAAACTTGATTTTTGCATTGTATCAATTTAAAGTATCTGTGCTTTCTGGTATGCTTACAGCTCTATCACTTCTAATCGATTGTGCTTTTTTTTATGACAAGGGAACCCGCTAATCGCTTGTGCTTTCTTGATGTTCTTTTCACAATTGTTGAACTTTAACAGAAAGAGGCTATGGCAGTTTACTGGGTTCAATTCTATAGACTTAGATTCATCAATAGAAATAGGCTATTCCTAATCAACAGATTGCTATATGTTAAGATAAGTTTTAAAATATATGATACGCCTTCTGCTTCAGCTTCAAGTCTTTCATCTTTGAACATAATAAATAACTTTTCTTGTGCTTTCAAGGGAGTAGTCTAGAGGTCAATAATGTTGGAGAAGAGCCATGAGATCTTAGGTTCAAATTCCACGAGGCAAAAACACCAGTCATTTCTTCCCATTTTCCTAAGCCTTGGTAGGCAGAATTACATGTACTGGTAGGAGACAGCAGGTCGCTGGTTAGTCGAGGTGCATTTAAGCTGACCCAGACACCACCATCAATTAAATATAAATAAATAAATCACCACGGTCTTTCTGTCTGGCTTGTCTCAACTCTTCATTTATAAGTGTCATCTTAATCAAGTTTCCCTCAACTGTGCATTTCATATAGCCTTTAGTTCTGTTTCTCAACCAAGGGATCATCTGGGAGGTCTTAAAACTTAATAGATGTGCACTCAACTTTAACACTACCAATAGAATGCAACTGCTCTTCATCCAACAAACTTTCAACCCGCCACAATATCATTTTAAGATTCAAGGTAGTAACAAAGTGATTCCAAGATAGATGAAGGTCAAATTTCTCATAGATTTGGTTAATAAGCTAATTTTGAGTATATTTTGAGTTAACCATGAATTTTCATTATTTTGCATTATTCATCAATAAACTAACATCGCGGATGATACAGTTTTGATTGATGAGACTCGCAATAGAGTTGACGTTAGGTTGGAGGTTTGAAGACAAACCCTGGAGTTTGAAGGTTCAGGTGAAGCAAAACGAAACCAGAATGCTTGGGATGCAAGTTCAGGAAGTGAGAGGTAGATGTGGAAGTGAGGCTTAATACACAGGACATCCCCAAGAGGGTAAGTTTCAAGTATCTTGGGTTTTTAATTCAAGAAAATAAAGAGATCGACAATGACATCACGCATTGTATTTGTGCAGGGTGGATGAAATAGAGGCTCACTTCCAAAGTCTTGTGTGATAAAGAGGTACCACCAACACTTAAAGGTTAGTTCACAAAGTGATGGCTAAACCAACTTTGTTGTATGGGGGACAAAGTGTTGGCCAACCACAGTTCAGAAGAGATTGATGATCATCACACATCGTATTAGTGCAAGGTGGATGAAATGGAGGCTCGCTTCTGAAGTCTTGTATGATAAAGAGATACCACCAAAACTTAAAGATAAGTACATTGAGTCATGGATTAGGGTAGAAAGTTAGTAGGTAGTTTTTTAAAAAATTAACAAGAAAAAACTATCTTGTAAATAGACTACTTTCTTGATAAATGTAAAACTTTCAAACAAAAATGTGTGATGACAAAAGATTCTGGAAAATATAAACGACCCGTGTTCTCAGAAATAGAACAATATTTTGTGCTATAACATTGAATGATTGACTTACAAACTAGTAATATACTAAGAATGATGTATATGTTCACATATTATCAAACAGATTAACCAAAAAGCGTAAATACTATTATCAGATATATCAAAGGAGGGCAACTAAACTAACACATTGTACTTGTAGTTCATTCACAAAACAAACCTAGTCAAACTTCAACCACAGTTAAATTTAACAACATACCACACAACAAAAACAATAACAACTAACATCAAGCCCAAACTTTTTGGGACTGCTATATGAATCCTCAACATACATTCTGCCCCACTTGAGTCATTTCGTTCCGAATAATAATATGTACTTTTACACAAACTAAGGGCAGGGGGTGGGTTTATAGGGCATTTAACGGTGCCTGTGAACACATGGTCTCTCCATCAAATTAGTTATTTTATGTACATATTTCCTAGAACTGATTTAATATCATCTATTGGCACCTATGCTCCAAAAGGGCTGAATGGTGCACTTGGTTGAATGCTTAGTTATTTACCTAAAGGATCAAACTACACCTTACTTTCAACTTTGCATGTGCATTCTAGTTTCTGTCAACTTTGACAACTTAAGGCTACAATCTTTCCAGAGACAGAACATTATCTTTGGTATAGGTTCAATCCTAGGGAAGCATCTAATATACGACAACAGCATGCCATGTGTAGTGGAATCTGGGGAGGTACACTCAGGCCTTACCCCCTTCCTCGTAGAGATAGAGAGATTGTTTCCCATAGACCCTCGGCTGAAATAAAGAATTCCAAACAGTTTGAAAAAGGGGATACAGACACGGATACAATAAAAACAACAAAATAATGTGAAATGGAAAGCATAACACAATAAACAGAAGAAAGCACAGAAACAACCATGAGATAATGCAATAACCAGAACACAAAAAACACAGGTGATAGCGAAATTGAAGAACACTATAAGCCAATGCTTTCTTCGGAAGATATCTTTCTCTTTCCTCTTAACTTTTGTGTTACTTCTCCGATTTGATCCATGAGTGTTTGATGGAATAGTAGTGCACTCATGTTATAAAAACCCTAGATCCACCTCTGATTAAGAGTTCTCTAACATAAACAGACTAAACAAAGTACCACAACTATGCCTCAGTTTCAATCAAGTTGGTGCCGGCCAAAACAAGTACTTCATAAAACAACAACTAATATCAATCCCACGCTGTTATATCTGTTGTATGATTCAATATACATTCTGCTCCACTTGGACACATTTCATTCCGTTATTCAAATTATAATATGTAATGTTAGACAAAATCTACCTCCACGTGGCATTGCTCCGTCAGGCTTTCGCCCATTGTGGAAAGTTCCCCACTGTTGCCTCCCGTAGGAGTCTGTGGTGTGAAGTCTACCACTTGTCTAGCCTATGCTTTGCATGAACATCGGAATGTCCAAGATGAAAAGAATGAGGGGAAGAATCGACAAGGCGAGTGTTCTCGAAAAGGGTTATCTAACATAAACAGAATAAACAAATTACAACAACTACACCTCAGTCCCAATCAAGTTGGTGTCCACTATATAATCCACACTTCTACATTTAAGCTCATGTCACATCATAATCGTAATCATCACAATAAAAAGAATATAAATTCTCTTACCAGTGACCATCAATCAATCAGAGCGCTTGTAGGACGGATGTTTCCTCGCAGACCTTGCATTCTCATACTCAAATCTCAGAACATTAGGAATATGAGATGTGTCCTTAACATAAAAGAACCTCCCAAAAACACTCTCTTCAATAGCAGGAAATAAACCACTGAGCACATTGTTAACAACCCAAAACCAACCCCCACCAAGCACAGTTCCCAAAGCAGCACCAGCAAACACCTGTGCAACCGTATGATAACCCAAGTACACCCTCGAATACATCGTCAAAATCGCCATTGGCCAAACAAAAATAACCGCAACAAACAATTGATTTCTACAAATTAGCCCCAATCTCCTATATGTCAAGAGAGTAAAATACACAGCAAAGAAAAACATATACTGTGAATGACTAGAAGGCCATCCATGAGAATCACACATCTCAAGAAGTGCACACGTTTCAGGTCGAGCCTGCTGAACTGATTTCTTGATTATTTCATTGATGAACTGAGAAATTATAAGCCCAACTGCAAAGAACATACCTTGAAGCTCTCTACGAAACATGAAGTGAGAAATGAACCCACCAAGGCTTATGAATACAGGAACCAATGAAACCCATGCTAAGAAATGGCCTAATTGATCACCCTTCTTGTATCTAACATGGGTCAGTGTCACTGCTTTCAATGGATGCTGAGACATTGAAAAAGATTGAATTTTTAGTCAGATCTGTGATGTGGGGTGGAGTAAAAATACACTGAGGAAACACCCTTTTGGGGATTGTTGAGAATTGAAGTGAAATCAAGAATGGGAAATTGGGGGGTAGGTAGAGAAGAGGAATTGGATGAGTTGTTGAAGGAGCCAGAAATGTGGGAAATACTAAAGAAAAGGTGGAAGTAGCCATGTGTTTGAAGATGATTGGACACAAGATCTAAGAGTTAATATTTTGACAAATGGCTTATGGTGAATGTCTATATTTGTTTATTTAATCTTTTAATATCTTGATTTCACTGGTTCGATTAATTTAAATTTTTTGCCGTAGCATTATTTTAAGAAGAAAATTAAAGTCGTAATATTGTTCTTCTTAATAGTTGATGAATTTCGATAATGCACTACAACGATATTGGGGTAAGTAAATTATCTTAATTAGATACAATATACTTGATTGACATAATCAGGCTATAAAGAGTCATTAGTTGGGAACATGTTATTGTAAAATAATTAATTCTATCATTATATATATATATCACGGCAAAATAATTAATAAATATAACTATTGAGTTCTTAAATGGATATAACTGATCATATAATACATGACAATCATAATTTGGATACTAATCGCGACAGTGAGGTACAAATACTTGGTAATCAAATTCGAACCATGAATAATCAGTAAAATTACTATCCATAATAATTGGAATGACATGATTAGAATTGACAATTTTCTTCACTTTTATGTGTTAGTTTGAAATTTTTTTCTCATATGACTTTCAATCAACATGGGAAAGAACTTGATCTATATGGCATCTTTTAGCAATTAGAGGTCAAAAGAATATGAATTTGGCAATTTTCTCCTTTTTTTTCGTATCTTAGCTCATATTTTTTTTTATAGTATGATTCTCAGTAAATTTTTCTATGAAACATTCATCGAATCGTTTGTAATGGTCGAATGAAAAATTCCAATAGTGTCGGTGTAATCGGCTACACGTCTTATAGTATTTAAGGGCCAAGTAATAAAAATTAGATGATTATCTCAATTTTTCATACGTGTTATCTCATAAATTTTTTATAATATTATTTTTGATCAATTTTTTCGTGAAATCTTTACCGTCTATAATAACCGAAGAAACAATTTCAATAGCCTCAAACATAATGTGCATGGCAATAATTTAAAAACTATTAGTGGAAAGAATGCATCTAAATATGAAACATTCAATGTTTGCTTACATAATAACCATATTGTTTTACATGATAATTTACATAAATTGCTTATTTAAGGTTTATTTTTAATTGCATATATGTTTTATTAAAAGTTTCATTTTATATGTAATCATGAAAATATTGAGACTCGTTGAGTATTTCTAATGGTATATAAAAATTAAGTTACAAGTATTTATTTTACATAATTATATTTTTAATATTAATCAATTTAAAACATAAATTACATCCTAATTCTAAATTATTTGACAAATTTAAAAATATATATCAATTTTTTTTTTAAAAAAACAAAGAATAATTTAAATTTTATGTTTAACAAAATTACAAAAGTATCAATGAGGGTATAAAACATCCACAATAACTTAATGTTTTTTTTAAAAGACTGGTTACGTGTTTGAATAAAAATATTTAAAAAATTATTTTATTTTTATTTATATATTTGGTTTTTAAAAAAAATTAAAACCCTGAGAATTCATCTTCTTAAACCCTGCAAAACTTCTCTCAGCTGCCAAAGTTTTGTTTGTTTGGTTGCCCCAAATTTCAGCTCCAATTTTCTCTGCAATCGAAAACCCACTTGAGAGTTATGGAAAAAGATGCATCTTTCTTGTTTGGAGGCATCTCTTTCAACCGCAAAAAGTTTGCTCGTGATTTTGACAGATTTAAGGTAAATTTTTCTTTTTTCTTTTTGTTTCTGTTGCTTCGCCCCTTTGTTAGTTTCTGAGTAAAAAAGTGATCTTTTTTGCAAATATGGGTTTTGGGTATTGAGAGTTTGAGTTTTTGTTTGCAAAAGTTCTTGATTTTTTTTTGTTTTGTTTTGTAATTTGATGTGCAGGGGAAAAATACAGTTGGTTCAGCTGAGAAACTGCAATTGATTGAGAAGGTATTCCTATTGAACTCTGTAAGTTTAGTTTACTTAACAGTAGTAGAGATAGAGGGGTTATTTCTGAAAGACCTTCATTTCAAAAATAGTATCCCCAAAAGCAGAAAATACCAGATATTTACTTAACAGTGATAGTATCATATAAAAAGGGACAGTGGTAATATAGAAGAATAGGAAGAAAACTGAGTTCCTCCGAGTCAGTGTGTATGTAGTAGCATTTGGCATGTTTTGAATTCAGATATTTCTTATTGACAAAAAGCTCTATGATTTATTCTGTGTATGTCATTGCCCATCTGTTATGTTTTTGCAAATGAAGATTTGGGTTTATATTTAACTTAGGAGGATAAAACTGTTGACAATTCATTAGAGGAAACGGAGTTTGTCGAGAATGGGAAATCTGAAATGGAGGACGAGACAAATACTAGCGTGGGTAAGAAGAGGAAGAGGAAGGAGAAGGGAACAGCTTCTGGTAAATTACCTTTTGTCTGTCTATTTGAGCTTTTCGTTTATTTCTTTGTACGTAGTATAAAATGGTTGCTAAAGTATGCTGCTTTGGCCTTTTTTCCTAATTCACGGCATTGGTTTTAGACTCCGTGGATGGATTTTCCATCTTTAAGAGTTCAAAATCGAAAAAGGAAGCTGCCAGTGAAGAGGTTGATCAATCTGTAAATGAACTGCTTCAGGAAAAGAAAGAATATTATCGACAATTGGAGGTTTGTCTCATTTGCTAGAAGTTTGTAGTAAGCTGTTTTACTGCGTTCATGAATTGTTGCTAAACTTTTATTGAAGAGATATTTCTTCTGTTCCTTTGATTTTGGGGATTAGAGGGATGCAATTTTCCGGAAGATGCACAACATTCATGTTTCAGGGAGTAACATCCCTTCACCATTGCACAGTTTTGCCGAATTAAGATCAAGGTACTTTGTCATGCATTTTGTTGATTTTTCTTGCGGAGACGCATGATTCCCTGCCTCCCTTTCTCTGATGGGGTCATGCTTCACCAAGGCCAAGTATTTAAGATGTTTCCTTATTTACAGTAGGATATCTATTGTATGGAACAGTTTGATCATGTTGAGGAAGTTATATTGAGTGGAACACCCAACAAAGCTTTAGTCCATTCAATTTGTTGACCGCTTTCTATGTCAATCTACTTTATGCGAGTTATGCATTTTGTTGTAATGTGTAAAGCAAGAATAGGCTGTGATGGGTTGTTTGTAAGTTGTTTTGAATTGATCTAGCATGCAAAATAAGTAGGCTAATGAAAGATTTTGCTGTTTCTCCTGCACTTATGTATCGTTTTTTCTTATCTATTCCAATTTTTTATGTTTTGTATTCTTTTTCTGGGGAATCGTTGTGGAAGAGGATTATTTATGATGTTTAACTTTAGAAGCATATAGGACAGTACTTGTTGAAATATATAATAAATGCACATATGATTTTGTACTTAACTACCACTCTTTTTTGTCATCTCATCTTTACCGGTGTACTGTGCTTTTTTAGGGGGGATAGACCATTGGTGGTAAAATGAGGTAGGAATTAGGATTCTGCAATTGTGCATTGAACACATTTTCCTCTAACTCTCCTTTCCATGCATTCCCCATTATGTCATATTTCCTTGCATGGGACATGAACTGTGAATGTATAAAGTTGCTGTGAAAAGTAAATTGCTTTCTCTGTATTCATCAGCTAATTTGTTGTTGTCTGCGCTTGACGTTCCCTCTCGGTTTCACCAGCAGTCTGTTTGTATATGGTCCCGCAGATATAAATGTCGATCATATCTATTACGGAATCTGGCAGAACTGGGATTTAAAGAACCAACACCAATCCAAAGGCAGGCTATTCCAGTCCTCTTATCTGTATGATCTTCCTTGAATTCCGCCACTGTTTTATATATACACATTTTATCTTTGTTGTTTTCCTTTAAGAGTCTTTAATCATGTTTGACTTTCACCAGGGGCGAGAATGCTTTGCTTGTGCACCCACTGGTTCTGGCAAAACATTTGCTTTTGTCTTTCCGATACTTATGAAACTCAAGGTACATATATATTGGCATTGTTGTGTTTGATTATTATCATTTTAATTAGAAGTTGGAAGGCTTCTGACAGCCATCTTTCCTGATCAGCACACTTCAAAGGATGGTGTCCGAGCTGTAATTCTTTCCCCTACAAAAGAGTTAGCTGCTCAGACAACAAGAGAATGCAGAAAGTTGGCCAGGAAGAAGTTCTACGTCAGGTTGATGACTAAGCAACTCGCTAAAAGTGGGGAGTTTTCTAAACTGCGATGTGATGTACTGATCTCAACACCATTGCGCTTAAAGTTTGCTATCCACAAAAGAAAGCTTGATTTAAGTAGGTATGTTCCTCATTTTCTAAGGTTCAAACTCTTATGTGCTAGCGTGGGCATGTCAAATTTCAACCTTGTTGATTTAAAACAGTGTGGTCTAGTTAAATACGAATTTCCGAGGCAATGACATTGTAGATCCCAAGAAAACTGCGTAATTCGTACTGTAATTTATAACAAAAAGCTACTGGTAGTGTAGAGATACAAGGATTTCAAAATGTCTCTTTCTTATACTTCTTTATTTGAACAATCACATTTTAGATTTAATTATTTTTCAGTCTGAGTTTGATGTAGAGGAGTGTATGCTTTGGCTTTATTCGTTTTGTAGACCTAAAAATGTTACTATTTGGAATTTGGTGTGAAGTATTTCCTTTTTTAATTAGCATTAGCATGCCTTTCACCAACTCCTTTTGGTTGCAGGGTTGAATTTCTTGTCTTAGATGAATCTGATAAGCTTTTCGAGCCTGGCATGCTAGAGCAGGTTGATTTTGTGGTGACGGCTTGCACAAATCCTTCAATTCTTCGGTCATTGTTCAGTGCTACTTTACCTGATATAGTTGAAGACCGAGCACGTACAATAATGCATGATGCTGTTCGAGTTATTATTGGTAGGAAGTAAGTACCGATAGGCCTTTGGCAGATGTATCTTAACTCGCAGTGAAGTGAATGCTTATTTGGCTTCATCCTTTTTATTTATGTTGTTGCTTTGGTGAAGGAGCAGAGGATTTTCCTTCTCCTACTTCTGACTCCATCTTGGTGAATGCTTACTGGGCTACTTTTGCATTTCTGCAGAAATTCGGCTTCTGAAACAATAAAGCAAAAATTGGTATATGTAGGGAGTGAAGAAGGAAAGCTTTTGGCTCTTCGTCAAAGTTTTGCAGAGGTATGATCCTCATGTTCCTTAGTCATCAAAATATATCCCTTTTGGTGTGATTGGAGCTGCCTCTACCATTATAACTGCTTGCAAAACACCTTTACTTATCCCCCAAAAAATCCTAGAACAACAATATTTACATGAGGGATTTCATATTGATAATAGTTACTATGCATTTGCTGTGAAACTATCACTCTTGAAGCACTCTTTAACATTTTTAGACAGTGCATTTGTGTTATTTCCAGCATTTTCTTTTGTTCTTTCTTTCCATTCTTTCAGATGTCCATCGGTGCTGTCAATTGTTCACCCTTTCCTTTGGTCTTTATATCCCCAGAAAATGGGTTCTAGTTGAAACCCCTTGATTGAATGATTTGGAGCCATTGTTTTGCTGAGAGGGATTTCAACATCTGATTCATGGTTCCC
>DF358002.1:202489-218162 GCA_000787875.1 Solanum virginianum
CCCCCTTTTTTTTTTTTGCTCACTCTATATGAAACTCCTATGCTCTTTGCTGCTCTTACCATTTCGTAAGTTCGTACTGTTACTTAAGTGAATCATCTTTTTTCTTTTGATAGGTAAAGGGGTATTTCTACCTGAAAAGCAATTAAATCCCTCTATAAAAATTATATAGCATTCTACAAAATTCAACCAGTTGTCTACTCAACATGGTATGCTATGTGTTGTCCAAGAACTTAAAAAGAAGGCTTAATATAACATAGACAACTCCTTCAATTGCCAGTAAATTTTAGGGGGCTGTCCATGTATTAAGCCTGAAGGAGAGTCTTGGAATAACTGGAAAAGTTGCTGCCATGTGACTGAGAAGTCACGGGTCCAAGCCTTGGAAGCAGCCTCTGACAGAAATGTAAGGTAAGGCTGCATACAATAGACCCTTGTGATTGGGCCTTTCCTCGGACCCTGCGCATAGCGGAGATTTACTGCACTAGGCTTGCCCTTTTTTGCCCTTTTCTTCCCCATGTATTAAGCCTTAATTGAAAGAAGGAAGTTAGATTCGTGTACAACTGTCAACATCAGCTCTCAAGGGGAAATTTCAATGCAACATTTCTATTTTTACTTCCTTCCAGTCACATTCTTTTCATGAACACTGGCTGGCACTTTCAATGATGCTCAATTGCATTTTCACGGCGTAGTTTGGTACTTCTATTTGATACCATAGTGATCATTTGGAAAATTTTATCATTGGTGCTCATTTAGTTTGTTATCCTTCTATTATTTTATTGAGCTGATCTATGATCAACATGTACAATGATTTGTTAACTTGATAATGTATACCTAACTCATCTTATTATTGCATTCCCTTTCTGATTAATTATACATGTAGAGTTTGAACCCACCAGTGCTAGTATTTGTTCAAAACAAAGAGCGTGCAAAGGAGCTATATGACGAGCTAAAATTCGAAGATATTCGACCAGATGTTATCCATTCAGATCTTTCTCAGATACAGGTAACTTTGGCATGACTTGTGTATTTTCTACATCAAGAGGAAGTTCGTCTGCCTTCTAATGATAAAGGGCAGGGAGGGGGATGTCTATTTTGGATAGAGCAATATATGTCGATGTTGAAGTTCAGGGTTATGATTTTTTCGTATATTACATTGTATCCTTCTGTATAGAGAACACTTCTTCGGGTTCCTACTTACACTTCAATTTTAACGCAGAGAGAAAATGCTGTTAATAACTTTAGAGCTGGAAAAACATGGGTTTTAATTGCCACTGATGTTGTCGCCCGAGGTATGGATTTCAAAGGGGTCAACTGCGTAATAAATTATGATTTCCCAGATTCTGCTGCAGCATACATTCACAGAATTGGTAAAGATCTAACCCAAATTTGACTTTTGCAACCTTATATAGCGATTTATAAGTCACAGTCTTACGGTGAATTGTTCACTGAAAACTGCATGGTGGTTCTTGTAAATAGGACGTTCTGGCAGAGCAGGAAGGAGTGGAGAGGCGATAACATTGTATACTGAAGCAGATATTCCCTTTTTGAGGAACATCGCAAACGTTATTACCTCTTCTGGTGGTGAGGTTCCAGAGTGGATCATGACTCTGACCAAGAAAAAGTGGCGGAAACACAGACCACAAAGAGAAACCATTTCAACTCAGCCAGACATATGAAAACATCCCCCTTTTGAACATTATATCAAGTTTTTAACCTTTTTTTGTTATAACATTGATGTATGATTAGATTCAATTTGTAATTTATTTTATGTATGAATTTGAAAGTCTTTCTTGTGACATATTTACTTAAATGTTAGAAAAATGAATGAATGTTGTCTTACAAACTCTTTTTTAGTCCTTTTTTCTCATTAAGTAAATGGAGTTCCTTCAAGTTTTGTGGATTTTTTTCGACTCCACTTGCAAGCAAATTTTGGAGTTGGTGTTTCATGTTTTGAGTTGGGGGTTTGCCAAAAACAATCTCTCTATCCTACAAAGGTATGATAAGATCAACTTACCTCTTAGCCACCTTAGACTCGATTTGTGGGATTACATTCTCGCACTTGCTTGAGTTTGGAGAATGACTGCACCTAAACTGATGTAATGTACGGTTCTCACTTTGCACCTCAAGGTAATTTATTTTGATGATTATTTTCATAACTCGAACCTATGCCTTATAACAATAATCATCTCCTCAGACTCGATTTGTTGGATTACATTTTCGCGCTTGCTTGAGTAGGCTTAATATAACATAGACAACTCCTTCAATTGCCAGTAAATTTTAGGGGGCTGTCCATGTATTAAGCCTGAAGGAGAGTCTTGGTTTTCGCGCTTGCTTGAGTTTGGAGAACGACTGCACCTAAACTGATGTAATGTATGGTTCTCACTTCGCACCTCAAGGCAACTTATTTTGATGATTATTTTCATAACTCGAACCTATGCCTTATAACAATTACGCGCACAAAATTAAAACTATTGCTCGAACTCGTGACATATCTCACACAAAAAAATGGCTTCACCATAAAAAAGAAAAAATTAAAGGTCCTAGTGGGAGTTGAACCAAGGTCGCTGGAGTCAAAGTCCAAAGTGCTAATCACTACACCATAGAGCCTTGTTGTTTTGTCATATATACTAATATAAACTAAAACTATCATTTTTCACGAGTTTATAACCCATCATTTCAATATTGAATTGATTAAATATTTCTTCACAATCGATAATATGCGTATGTACGCCAACTTATCATCGATTTGTATCTTTATACAAATTGAGTAATATTTAAACTCACGAGAAGATGATAGTTTAGGCAAATAAATAGAACGTTCAATAATTGAAATATGAAACTTGTGGACATATTCGTGTAATTACACTAAAGTTTAGGGAGGCTATTGCAAAATCTGCAAAACATCCTAGGCATTCCACCCAGAACATTAAACCCCACAAAAACCCTTGTACTTCTTCCTGTAAAATTCATCATCATCTACAGAAGATTGACAAGAAATCCTTTGTGTATATGAAAGATTCAAACTTTCTGTAAAGCCCAATTCGATCCATGAATTTTCTAACAAAATCAATAGCAAACAGGGTCTTATTTTCCTCTTCATCTCCCCAAAAATGTCAACTTTTACTCCAAACCCTCACTTCAAGATTTGCCTCTACAACCATTTCTAAGCCAAGAAAACCCAAAATCCCTAAACCCCAAGAACCTGTTTTATCTTACTCTCTAACCCAACCAAGAATTGAGGTTGATGAAGCTGAAAATGTATCTTCTTGGCCAAGGCCAAGTGAGATTCCTTACCAAGCAAAAGTTGCAAATTCTGTGAATCTTGTTGGTTTTGTGCAAACCCCAGTTCATTTTGAAGCTTCATCTGATGGGAAGTATTGTGCTAGTACTGTTATTGCTCATGAGAATAGTGATGATAACTCTGTTTTGATGATTCCTATTGTGTTTGCTGGTGATTTAGCTCATGTTGTTGCTTGTCATGTAAAGGAAAATGATTGTGTTTATGTGTATGGGAAGTTTTCTATAGATCCATTGCCTTGTGAATTCATGGATGAATATCAGTCTTGTTTTCATGTTGTTGCTGAAAATGTTAACTTTGTGCAGGGTCTTAAACGAAAAGTTAGCCAAAAGGAAAATGTAAGACCAGTTTATCCGAAAAGTATGAACTTTCTGTTGGATGATAATGATAAGCAGTATTCTGATTATTTGGTCAAAGATGAAAATAGGTTGTCTGGTGTAGAGTATGATGATTCTGTTAATTTAGGTGGGAGCAGGTCGGGGGAAGGTGTTACGGGAGGTGATGATTGGAGGGACCTTGTTAAGGATCCAAAACAATGGTGGGATTGTCGGATGGCGAAGTTAGATGGAGTTGTGAAAGCAAGGCACCCTGATTTCAAGAAGAAGGATAGTAGTATTTCTCTATGGCTTGACAATGCTCCAATGTGGGTTCTTGAGGGGCTTGAAGGACTTGATTTCGATGTTTATGCTCCTAAACCAAAAGGCGTTGGAAAGGAGATTGATTCTTGGAAAGATCTGTTGGAGAATCCTGATAAATGGTGGGACAACAGAGCTAAGAAGTTTAATCAGAAAGCACCTGATTTTAAGCACAAGAATACTGGTGTAGGGCTTTGGGTCGATAGCTCACCAGGTTGGGTGTTGCCTCAGTTGCCACCAATGAGAGATCAACGAGCTGCTTCTTCGGACAAGTAGGACTGAAGGGGAGGTTAAAGGATATAAGATGAAACAGCGCTATTCTCAATTCCATTTAGGAGGAGTTTCCATATAATTTTGATGCTATGGCAGTAAACTTTGGACAGTGCAGTCAAATCCTGGCCACCTAAATTTTGAGAAGTATTACGGTGGAGGGAAGCACATTATCGTTATGCTTATGAAGCACTTATTTCCCCCTATAATGGTACACTTTATAGCACTTCATTATGATGGTTTTGTTTTCTGATGTATCTTTTCGTTGTGATTTTGGTGAATATGAAGTTCTTTATTAGAATTATTTCTTAATATAGCACTGCTGGTTGCTGATTTCTCGTACTTAAGTTCCGAGGCCTAGCCAAATTTCTGCATGCTAAATTTTCTCAATTTTTCTGTTGGTAGATATTAGTAAAGATAATATGACATATTGAAAAATTAGCGAAAATGAAATGGAGGGGAAACTAATTACATTAACTTGAATATCAATCTAAGCACATTAGTCTGGAACTTCTTTACCTGTTATATAGAGAAAATTATTAGTAACAATCATATGCATACAAGAAGTGGCATAGCTGAAAACATCTGTCTTGGATCACTCACTAGTCTGTCTTATCCGCTGCCTGGCATCCTCGTATAGAATTACAGCTTTTGTTACTTGAAACTATGAATAAAACAAGTGACAGATGCTCTTTTGGAATATTCGGACTGTTAGAAGTTTGCTTTTAAGTGATAGACTCGTTTATTTGCTAGTAAAACTTAAAATGACCATAAATTTTGATTATAGTGCGCGAGCAAGGTATGCACACGTTCGCTTTTGTGTGCAGTCAGTTAGAATGTTCAAAATCACAATGCATCACACAGGTAATCTGCACCATGTATAGATTGTTCAGTTTTGCCAATAAGTTTTGAAGTGAATTAACATCATTGTAAATTTCTCAACTACAGCTTAACCTTATAGTCAAGTAATGACCTTGTTGGCCAAAGGAAGCCAACTTTTGGGAACATTATGCTACTTTCCATATGTTAGCAAGCATATTTTGAAGTCTGAACCATGTTCTAAAGGTGCAACAAGTTTTAGAGGTTATGAAATTGTCTATCATTGTTGGTGTAGCAAGCCGTCACAATAATAGACAGAATTGGTGTTCAATTATCCTCTGGTTTCAATTTCGTGTTATTTCATTGCAGTTGTTGCTCTCTTATCTATATTCCTTTTTCAAACTTTTTGTCATGCTTTATTTAAGCTGAGGGTTTATCAGAACAGTCTCTCTATCTCGACAGGTAGGAGTAAGGTCTACGTACACTTTGCCTTCCCCAAACCCCAGTTGTGGGATTGCGCTAGGTATGTTATTGTTGTTTCAAGTTATGTAGGAATATCACTTGCTGATTTTTCGAGTTGATAAGAGGATTCTTGACGTAAAGATCCAGAAATCAACAAAAGATATAGCTAAAGGATTTTCTCCCTTTCATTTCATCCTTTTTCGAGGAAAAAATTTGAGTCTTCTGAAAACATAGATACAGGGACAGAGAAAGGATGATTCATCTGAACTTGCTGACTGATTGGTGTGGCGTAGTAAACTTTAGACTCTTTATATATCTTGAGACTGTTGCTGATTGCTCGGAAACAACCTTTCTATCTCTATGAGGTAGTGGTAAGGTCTGCGTACATTTTTATCCTCCTCAGACCTCACTTGTGGGATTCCACTGGTATGTTGTTGTTGAAATTGTTGCTGATTTAGGATGCTCTTGGATTAGATGGTAGACCTTTTCAGAATGGCCCCAATCTCTAAATTTATGTCAAGTCTAGTCGATTGACCGTTATATCTTCTATCAGATGGTCGCTACATTTATGTTAAGTCTAGTCGATTGGTAAGTTATACTTTCTATTATATGTTTGTTATGTATGCTGAGCTGACCTGTCCTACCTCAGGTGTCTTTTCTTTTGTTGGTTTTTCATTTGGTGTTCGATATTTGTTTTAGCGCTCCGATTGATCTGGATTCGCTGCATAAGACTCATTTAAGGAGAAAGTGCTCTCTAACAATTTTTTTTCATGCCTAGGATTTCAACTTGAGGCAAGATCAATTATGTTGCTCATGTTTTTCATAAAAAATGTTGATGTTCCTGTGTTAAAATACTTTTAAAATGCAACACTAGATTATCAATGCTAAATTATTATAAAAACTAAGACCTGCCACCTTGTTTATTTATATTCCATAAAAGCTCTTAATAGAAACTCAATATACAGAAAGTAGTTCAAAGTTCTCAATCCTACACTAGTACTCCATCCGAGCCAAATTAGTTGTCATGTTTTCTTTTTAAAAGTCACTTTCACTTATTTTCGAAATTAAATTATATTATATTAATTTAATATTTTATATTTTAAGACTAAAATATTTAAAATTTATACAATAAGTACTGTAACTTGCAATTTTTCTCATGTTAATTTGATGAGAAATTTATATTCTAATATAACAATATATCCAGCGAAATTTCACAAGTGAAACTTGGGGAGGGTAATGTACACAGACCTTATGACTACCTCATAGAGGGAAGAGACTTTTTCCGAAAGACTCTTATCTCAAAAATATCATCCCAAAAGTGAAAGATATTAGATATGAAATCAAATGACTAGAATGGGAAAGCAAAGGATATTTTTCGACAAGCGAAACAAAACAAAGAAAGGGTTTAGCACTCAAAACTAGGATTTAATTCAGGTCTATTATCATTAAGACTTTGATTAAACCTAATTATGAATTCATAAAAGGCTCTGATTAAACATCATTAAACTTACCTACTGAGTTAAGTGAGTGATAATTGATAATTATCTTTAAATATAGGTGAATATGATAAACAATTTAAATATGGTCACCTACTTGCATAAACAATTCAATTATAAAAAAAAAAATCATTTCAAATATGAAATTACTTCTTCAATTTTAGGTGTATGAGCTTTCCATTTCAACTACTATTTGGTAAAGAAAGCAACTTATTTCCTTGTGAATATGATTAATTCCTTTAATTTTTTTCCTTTTACTTCAAGCAAAACACCTTACCCCAAATGAAATAAAATTGAGAAACAACTAACACTTTGTTTCAAATTCAACTAACACCTTTAATCATATATGTTTGTTAGCCCTTGCTCTATTTATTTATTTTTTGTTAAAAAAATAGTTAGGATTTTTTTTTTATTTTCTCAACCATACTAGTTATATATAATTTCCATACTACATTTTCTTGTCCATTACATCATATCATTTCTTTCTATCTTTTCTTTTTTTCTTCACTAAGATTTCATGGGGTCTTTAGAAAGATCAAAGAAAAAAGTTCAACTATGGAAGAAAGCAATTTTTCATTTTCTTCTTTGTTTTGTTATGGGATTCTTCACTGGCTTTGCTCCAACAGGCAAAGGCACTACTTCAATGTTTTCCACTAGGAATATTAATGTTATTCCCAAAACTCTTCATGAGTCAAACCAAACATACCCTTCATTAAACATGGTCAATAAACCTTTGTTAGATGCAACATCAGCAACAACAGCAACAACAATAACAACAGTAACATCACAAAGGTCTAAACTGAACGAAACGAGGCACTCAAAAAAGGTTTTAGCAGAAGAAGTGGAGGAGGAAGAAGAAGAGCGACAAGATCAAGATCAAGGTCAAGGTCAAGAGCTAGAAGAGGCCAATGATGAGTTCTTGAACCCTGGAAGGCTACTAATAATAGTCACTCCAACGAGCGCAAAGGATAAAAATAGAGGAGTGTTACTAAAGAGGCTATCAAACACATTGAGATTGATTCCACAACCAATGTTGTGGATAGTTGTGGAACAACAAATTGAGGATTCTGACCTATCTGAAATACTTAGAAAAACAGGCATTATGTATAGGCACTTGGTTTTCAAGGAGAATTTCACTAACATTCATGAAGAAGTGGATCATCAAAGAAATGTGGCTTTAAATCACATTGAACATCATAGGTTAAGTGGGATTGTTCATTTTGCTAGCCTCTCTAATGTCTATGATCTCACCTTCTTTGATGAGCTTAGAGCAATTGAGTAAGTATTCTTAATTTCTTTCTCCTTTCCATTTCCTTTTACTCATTTCCATCTCTCTCACACACATTCGAGACGAAGCTGGAATTTTAAATTTATTAGTTAAAGATTTTAGAAAATGCAGCTTACGGAATTCTTGTTAAATTATTTTGAACACATATACATAATTTACTCCAGTACTACTAGAATATAATGTACATTTTAGGCGAAACTGTAACTCCATCCTTAAATAGGTTTTTGAATTATTCAATTAGCTTAGATTTCCTGAAAATCATCATAACAAGTAACTTTATTTTTCACATTATTGATGTCATTTTGGTAAATGATGATTACCCATACCTATTTAGATGGCATAATAGTATAAAAATCACTTTTTTGAAGTGTCAAATAAATTTGGATACTCTCATAACATTAAATGTTAGTTGGCAAACAAAAAAAGAAAAAGAAAAAGAAAAGGTGTTAGTTGGGAAATTCTTGTCCCACATATTTAAATATATTAAAAAAATGAAAACTTAGTAGTATTTATTTACCAAATCCTTCTTATAGGCTTGTTTGGTTGGTTGGTTTAGCTAGTGTCTCACTACTTAAATAATTAGCTAATTATCCAAATGTAGTTAGAATCAATCCTACCTAATTAGTATAATAGATTAAGTTTATCAAATCCCAAGTTTTTAAAAAATATATATTCATATTAGTTTATTTATTTATACTTCACACTTTAGGGTTAACAGATAGATTAAGCATCTTATATTATGTCTACAAAATGAGGATCCAAGAAAATCTTTGACAATAACACATGGCTTTGCTGAGTTTTATTAGAAAATTGGTTCTTGAATTTAAAAAGAGAACAATTTAAATGCACTAACTACATAATATTGAGTTTGTTATAAATAATTTTGTTTTATATTTTTATTAGAGGTTATTTTCGTTTTCTCAAAAATCATGCCCTCATTATTTGAAGGCAAATTTAGAATTTGAGTTTTATAAATTCATTAACACATACTATTTGAGTTAAAAGATCTAGTATTTTTATTTGTTTGGTGAATTTTCTTAATAGACGCACATGATTTGAGTCAAAACTATCAAGTTCAGACGAACTCATAATATGAAACCCTACTTCACATTTTTACAAGAAATTATTTCTACCAATCTATGGTTTAAATCCATAACCTCTCGATTCGGGTGCAAATCTATGATTTAAATTTTATGAGTTTAATATCACAAACCATTTGATTTACTGAGCTCAAAATCTATAATATTTGTACTTATTTAGTGAAGTCGTAACAAATATACATTATTTGAGTCCAAATTTATACATTATTTGAGTCTATAAAATATTGAATTCATACGAATCCACAATGTGTAATCTTAAATATGTTGTTTTCTTATCTGAAAATCTTTAACCTCCTGATCGAATAATAGATCCAAAATTTAAATTCTGACGAGTTCAACAACAAATACCATTTGATTTATTTAGTTCAAAATCTATTATTTATATTTGCTTACTAAACTTTTTAACATATACACGATGATTTGAATCAAAATTACTAAATTTTTATTATAGGGGATTTGGGACATGGCCAATTGCATTATTATCAGCAAACAAGAAGGAAGTGATAATTGAGGGACCAATTTGTGATTCATCAGAAGTTATGGGGTGGCATTTGAAGAAATCAAACAATTCTTCAAGTATAGATGAAAGGCCTCCAATTAGGGTTTCAAGTTTTGCTTTTAATACTTCAATTCTTTGGGATCCAGAAAGATGGGGTAGAACTTCTTCTATACAAGACACTTCTCAGGTAAAAAAATAAAATAAAATAAATTATAATATAATATAATTTTCATTTCATATCTAATATTTTCTGTTTTTCGGGATGATAAAGGGTCTTTTGGAAACAACTTCTCTACCTCTATGAGGTAGTAGTAAGATAAGGTCTGCATACATTTTATCCTCTCCAGAGCCCACTCATGAAATTTTACTAAATATATCATTGTTGTTTGTAAATTATAATATAATTTTTAATTAATTTAATTTGGTAAAAGTGATTTTAATTAATTTGATCAAGAAATTCAATTGTTAAATCAAACAACTATGATGAAACTTGAGTTCAATTTGGAGCTTCATATTTTTTTTAAAAGAAATTAAAATGGACATCACTAAAAATTTCTTTATAGTGAATTATATAGAAAAAAAATGTTTTTCTTTTCCTTCTTAATATGTCAATTTTAAAAAATACTAGAAATTTTGTATATCATTAATTGACCATAGATAGCCAAGTGCTTCCTAACTAAACACTAATTATACACCTAATCACATTTATAGTAATTAATGACAACTCAATTCTACCAAAACTTTTCCATAAAAAATATAGGTAATTAAAAAATAAAAGACCAACTCAACTACATGATTTTTTGTCACTTTCTCCTAATTTTTTTTAAAAATAAAATCTATAATATCATTATATTTTAAAAGCGAATTCAGAATTTTGAACTTATAGATTCTAAATTTTATAATGGTATAACGACTGACTCTTTAAAATTAAATTATTTATATATATTAATGAATTTTGCAATACAAATATATCAATTGAGTCTGTCAGTGAAAAAACAATGCCAATTAAATAATTTTAAAAAATATTTAACTTTCAAAATCCACCATCAAAAAAGAAAATACATTAATCTTTATTTTTTGGGGGATTTTTTTTTAATTTTATTTTTTATTTGCAGGATTCTTTGAAATTTGTGAGAAAAGAGGTTCTTGAAGATGAAACTAAATTGATGGGAATTCCTCCAGAAGATTGCTCCAAAATTTTGCTATGGAATCTTCCTTTATCAACATGAATATATTTCAGAGTTTTTTTTTTTTAATATTTTAGAAAAGAAATAGAGAAAAATAATAATAATCTTCTGATAAATGATAAAACAATTTGTTTTGTTAGGAAAAATCTATCAATATCTCAGAATTTCATATTTATTAATCTGTCCTCTTTTTTTTTCTTTTTTTTTTTTAAAAAGTTTTGTTGTATTTTCTTGACCCATTACTCAAATTTTGTTTTAGATATGGATATATCTCAGATTTGGCATTTCAATTGAAACAATTATTCATTTGAGTTTTTCTCTTTCTTTCTATGTGGAGTTGTGCCAATAAATTGAATATTTGTTACATTAATAATTCTAGTTACAAGAATATATTCAGTATAATTATATAATTAGAGTATAAAAAAGGTAAGATAAATGTTTTCGAATTTTAAGATATGAACAAAAAATAATTAAAAAGTACATTTTAAGATTGCACCAGAAAAACACCTGATAAATTAGTCTAAATTTTGAGGTCATGCCTCAAATTTGACACCAAAACATCAAATTTTTGCAAACTCTATATATTTTTCTATAAATAAAGTGGAATTTTTGTGTGGCATTTGAGGTCTATGCTTATTAGTATTTTAATAATATGTATATCCGTTTTATTTTAGAGGAAAGTATAATTCAACACATTGGGTACAGTAAAGAGATTAAATTCTTTGAGAAGATAGTGAATATTGCAGGTTCGACTGTAGATATTGTTACTGTTTCGAATACATGATGCTAACAGTACAAAGGTTTTACCCTATGTACTTTGTGTGGAATGGGGAGGGAGATAGAGAGACTATTCACGATAGATACTAAGCTAAGAAAAAAATAATCGAATTAAAGCAAGAGTAAAAGAAAAATAATGAAATACAATAACATAATACACAAAGCAAATGAATTAAAAAATAATAGTGAGAACTAAAGAAAAGAATACTATGTGACTATTAACTTGTCATGTATAACTTCATTCTTAACTTCATCCTCTAAAAATTCAAGATAGTAGATATAAATTTAATAACTCCAAAACTAGATTAAAAAAAAAAAAAGTGGGTAGGAGGGGTGGGATGGGACGCTAAATAGAAATGCATCATTATTTTTGGGATTCATATTATATCAATTTTTTGATTTTTTATTTAATGTCCACTATTCACATTAAAGTCTGATTAGCTCAGATTCGTGCCTATAGGGTACATAGGCTTAATTTTTATGACATTATATTAGTTTTTTTATTTTTTATTTGGTGTCCGCTTTTTGTAATATTTTGATCAATTTGGATTCCCGTAGGTCCACAAGTTTAATTTTAATAACATCATATTAGTTTTTCGATTATTTATTCGATGTTCACTATTCATATTAGAGTCCGATTAGTTCGGATTTGTGCCGTATATAATCCATAAGTTTAATTTTTATAACATTATATTAACTTTTTAATTTTTCATTCGATGTTCGATATTCATATTAGAGTCTGATTAGCTCAAATTCATGCCGTATAAAGTCCATACGTTTAATTTTTATAACATGCATCTTTGTCAATGTTCTCACCTCAAAAGGGGTGACACCAAAAGGGTCCAGCTAATTTCTCATCTTTTTTATTTTCTATATTGAAATATATTGTGTGAGAAGTAATATTTTTTTCTTTGAAAAAAAAAAAGCTTTAGTCTTTTCAAGAACACAATAAAGAAACATAAGTTCCCTGAGATCTGTCAAGTTTCAATCTTTACTGGGTATTTTTCTTTCTTATTATTCAATATGTTGTCTTTATTGTAATCTAGCTCTGTATTTTCTTGAACTTTTGGGTGTTTTAGTAGTACATTATGTAAATATTTTTCTTTTGTATATATTTGGTGGAGTTGTTGCTATTTGGTGCAATATTTCTGTTAAAAGTTGATTTTTTTTTTGTTTTTCAGTTAAAAAAGGGATTTTTGAAGCTTAATTTGTCAGTAGATTAAGCTAATGTAGGTACTTAAAACACTTGGATCTTTTATAGCAATGAAAGTTTAATTCTTTTTTGTTTTTTTAGTTCAAATGTTCAATGTTAAGTAAAATGTATGTTGTCTTTTATTGTAAGCTAATTCTGTATTTGCCTGTTTCCTGTTTAATTTTTCAGTTTTCTTGAAATTTTGGGTGTTTTAGTTATTTGCTGCATCATTTTCTGGGATAATTGATAATTGTGTGTGTGATCTTTAGCTGATTGGAGTGAGTGATATTATGTAATGCTTTTTTTTATTTTGTATATATATTTGGTGTCAATGTCGGAGTCATGATTTTGACTAAGGGGTTCATTGTCTAGTATATATATATATATACACACAAAAAAAAAATTGAGCTTTGTATATACTGCGTAACTTTCCGACGACTATTTGGTGGAGTTGTTGCTGTTTAGTGCATCATCTTCTGTTAAAAAGTTGATTTCTTTGTTTTTCAATTGAAAAAGATGAGATCTTTGAAGCTTAATTCATCCAATTGGCCTAGTAGTTGTGTTATCTAAGATTAATTAGTTACTTTAAAAACTTATGTCTTTCTAGCAATGGAAGTTTAAATTATTTATGTGTATAATTTATTGTGTTATAGGGAAAATTGAGGAATGAAAAGAAGATGGGGAGGAAAGGAAGCTGGTTTTCTTCTGTAAAGAAGGCTCTGAGCCCAGATCCTAAGGAGAAGGCCGATAAGGTATATTGAAATAGCAATTCTGTTCTTATGATGCCCGGATTTTTCAAAAATGTAGTCGGGTGAGCGTTGGATCCTCCAAAAGTAACTACTTTTCGAGGGTCCAATGCAGGTGTGGTAACTGTTTTGGAGAGTCCAAGCAACATAGTTTGTATTCCGTCCTTGTGATTTTTGTATAGTTTATCTAGTGGCTAATAGGAGGTTGTGGAGGAACATGGATTAGGCTAGACGATTAGTAGGTAATTGAGCGTTCTCTCGCTCACCTAGACCCCACTTGTGGGATTCCACTGGCTATGTTGTTGTTGTTGTCCTGTACTTCCATTATCATGCTTTTTTGGTGTAGTTGTTGTTACTTTTTTCACAATGCTTTGTCATGCTTTCTATGACATTTTGCCATGATCCCTTCACTTAAGTTATTTCTTTTTCGATATTCTTTGATATGCTTTTCCTTGAGCCGATGGTCTATCAGAAACAACCACTTTACCTCCCTAGGTAGGGTAAGGTTTACGTACACTCTAGGCTCTTTAGACTCCACTCGTGGAATTACATTGCACTGGAATGTGGTTGTTGTTGTTATCTGGTGGCTGATATTTATTGTGCTTGAACATCAGAAAGCAAAGAAGAAATGGTTTGGGAAAGAAAAGCATGTACTCCCTGATTCTTCGACCGCGGTAGCTGCAACAGTTTCTCCTCCTCGTCCTATTCCTGTTCTCCCTGTGGAAGAAATCAAATTGGAGGAAGTGGAAGAGGAGCAGACGAAACATGCTTACTCAGTCGCAGTTGCCACAGCTGCAGCGGCAGAAGCTGCTGTCGCAGCTGCCCACGCTGCTGCAGAGGTTGTTCGGTTGACTACAGTACACCAATTTTCTGGCAAATCACGAGAGGAAGTAGCCGCAATCAGAGTTCAGACGGCATTTCGAGGTTATTTGGTATTGCTTTTGTTACTATCTTGTCTTGCATTTTGTTTTGACTGATTTTCCCAGATATGGTTGCATTTGTTTCAATTGTTTATGACTTGTGAAAACTTCAGTAAATAGCACTAAACGTATGTTCTTTCATCTGTTAAGCCTTGGGAGTATGTAGAAGAATCGTTTGATGCTGAGATAGCCTTGCAAACATTTTGGCTTATCATTTGCAGGCTAGGAGGGCATTGAGGGCCTTGAGAGGACTTGTCAGACTCAAATCGCTTGTTGATGGACCTACGGCTAAGAGGCAAACGGCAAATGCTCTAAAATGCATGCAGACACTTTCTCGGGTGCAATCACAGATTAGTACTACAAGGATCAGGATGTTGGAGGAGAACCGACATCTCCAGAGGCAACTTATGCAGAAGCATGCGAAAGAACTCGAGAGTTTCAGGGTCAGTTTCCTTCTTTATTCTCTTCTTCTCATGAAAGAGGGATTGGTGCTGGAACAGCCTGATATTCTTAAATCTGTCCCTTAAAATAACAGGATGCCATTTAGTCGTACTCCCTCCATTCCTTTTTATTACGTTTAAAAAAGAATGCCTCTGTGTTGTTCAACAATCTTAAATGTCTATTTGTAGCATTCTGTGTTGTCAGCCAAGTTTATACTTCCGTTTCTTTCCTTGGAGGGAGGGGTTCTTGTCTTTGGTTTAAGTAGGTGAACATTTATCCTGGTGGAAATATGAACTCGAACTTATAATCTAATAGCACTCTTTGTTTTCTCATTTTCTGATAGAGAGGAGAGCAATGGGATGATAGTATACAATCAAAGGAGCAGATTGAAGCTACCTTGCTCAGCAAATATGAAGCTGCAACTAGACGAGAAAGAGCGCTTGCATATTCATATTCTCACCAGGTATTCAACTAATATTTGTTTCATAGACTATAAGGCCCCATTCAGACATGATCCCAAATTGCATTTCCGAACTTAAGAATGAA
>DF358002.1:221860-234222 GCA_000787875.1 Solanum virginianum
AGGAAGAAGTAGAGGTCGCAAATTAGAATAGTAGGATAATTGGTTAGTAGGATTAGGTAGTCAGGGGCCTTATAGGATTGAGTATCAGTGTTCCTCTTTCTAGTACGTAATTGTCAGTATTTGNCAGTATTTGTGTGTTGTTTGCGTGCTGTTTATGTTTAAAATTATACTATAATTTCGTACTAGCATGTGCTTTCTTTACTTTTGATCATATTTAGTTCATTCTACGCATGAGTTTTGAGATGAGGGTTCCTCGGAAACAGGCTCTTTACTTTGGTAGTGATATGGAGACTCTTAATCTCACCGAGGACATGACCTAGTTCGTTCTACGCAAGGGTTTTGAGATAAGGGTTCCTCGGAAACAGCCTCTCTACTTTGGTAGTAGTAAGGTCTGCGTACATCCTACCCTCCCCAGACCCCACTTGTGGAATTTCACTGAGTATGTTGTTGTTGTTAAAAACTTTGGTGATGGAGTGAAATTTATGTCAGAAATTTTAGAAAATAAGCATCACTGGAGATGTTAAGATCAACTTTCTGTTAAATTAGTCATCAAACAAAGATACGTGTAACAAGGCAAATATGCCGTCTAGAGTGAAAAAAATTTCCTGTGATCATCTGTTACTCAACCTCTGCTGTTAGGACTTGGGATTTGTATGAAATCCAAAAACACGAAATGAAAATAAATCTGAAGCCCATTAGGACCGCTCGTAGATCTCTGACCTTTCGTATGCCTGGAGAAAAGGAACATTCCTGTAGTATATACATCAGTAGTGATGACGAAATTTTTGCTGCTCATTCTGCTGCCAAATCTAGATTTGCAGCTTCCTCTTCTCCATCGTCTTCTGTTGGAGCTTCAATGCTCTCTTCAAGAGGCCCCTGAGGACTTCCAAAAATGGTCTGGAACATTTGTCTATGGCATTCGTCACAGAAGAAGAAATAGGAAAAGTGGCCCTCATCGGGAAGCTTGTGCACCACCACCCTTGGCAGAATTCTAGCTACATAGTCGGTCATTTGGTGCGGTACAACCTGATCATCCAACCCCTGTAAATAATTCAAATGCTGATGAATGGATACTGCTCAGTTGAGACATGGTAGAGACAATCCTATCTTTGCACACATCAATGTTCTAAAGAAACTCAATGCAGGAAGAGACGAGAAAGCAAATGAAATTGACAAAACAAGATTGGATGTTTGCGAACCTGCCATATATGAACTGGTCCTAGAAATCCAGTCAATTCGCACTTCACTTGACCATAACCAAACTTGAACCATGACAAAATCCCTTTTCCAGAACACTTTTCTTGCACTTGAAGATCCACAAGGCTAAACCCCCAATTTGACACCTGAAGTGCAGCCTCCTCTATAAATGGCTTCGTGCTGCCCTGACGTATTGATTCCTCAACATCCCTGTGCCAGAACTCCTCAAAGGCTGGTTCACTGATCAGCGCTTTATCCTGAGAACACAAGATGATTCATGGCAAAGATAATTAAAACATTACTGAAGACATTGCAAGCAGAAGACAAAGAGTAGTATCATGTCTTTTTCTCTGCATCTGTGACAAATACAATCAAATATGTCTCGGTCCACGACTAGTTAGGGAATTAAGGTTTTCCAGGTAGGGGATGAATTTACAATTTTCTGCAACATGTATTACATACACACAACAAAACACACACATACACAACTGAACAGTAATAACTTTTCTTCCGTAATGATGCAAAGCGAGTTCACTTTTGTCCTTTTCTTTTATAATTATATCTAGGAATGATATCTTTTTGAGTTTTGAGTTCAGCAGGTCACTTGCTACCGGCAATCCAAACTGAAAACATAAAGAGTGAATACATTGTGGACTCTCTGTTCTTTTTTCACAGAGCTGCACAAGTAAATATTTGCATTCCATAATCACTTCCATCATTGAAAATTTAAAGGTGAAATCCATTCACTCAAATTTCACATTATTTGCATGCAGGGGTTCTCAATTTCTTCTGTATAAAAATATCTACCTTTTGTCCCAGCAAAAGATACATGTATTTATCAATTTGACCATGCTTTCCAGATAGAAATGTCCGGCGATAGAAGTAATCAAGAAATTTTGGAGATCTTCGAGCTAAATAGTATGTTAGTTTCCTTTTCCTTGTCCACTTGTTCCAAGTTCCTCTCACCTCTTCTTTGGTCATACTTGATTCGTATGGGTTGATAAATGGGGATAGCATAGCTACACCTGAAATAGGATGATAAAATAAAAAAAAAATTTGAAGAGTAAGAGGGTGATGGTTTATCAGACCTTCCAACAACCAAGGAAGCTAAGGCATTACACTGTGAGTCATCCAAGTGATGTTCCTTTTATCTCTCCTATTTAAAGAGATCACCAATTGTTGATTGTCGTGGACTGTCTTATTGTATATTACCATGCCATTCTACTTTTAACTTTGACACTCCTATTCATGCTAAAAGAGAAAAATAGCTTTCATGTTTTAGTAGAGGAGTTAGCATAAAATGAGAGAATGGACATACCAGCAACTCGGTCAGGTATAAATTTCATTGCAGCCCAAGCATGTATTGCTCCACTTGAGTAGCCCAAAACCCAGAATTTACTATTAACTCCTAAGGCATCAGCCAAGTCTTTCATGTCCAGAGCAGATGAGTTAAGGTTCCGCCCAGGGTGAGGATCACTCTCTCCAAAACCTGGAAGATCATAAGTTACCAAACGAATGCCAAACTCTTCAAGAAGTGATACTTCCACTCCAGGTATACCTATCACAAAAAACCACAGAGAACAAACTAATAAACATCGGCCATTGTTGTTGTTGTTGCTGATGTACTAGCTAAGCAGCAATTTCCTACCTCCAAGTCGAGAAGAAAGGAAACCATGTGGAGCAATTACGGAATATCTAGCTCTGCCCGGTGGAACTCCTATCTCACGATACGCAACATGTCTACCATCTGGGAGCAGTATACGAGTAGCACTAGGAGGATGTATGCACACTTCTTTCACTAGCTTGCCTGAACTATCTTGTTTACTATTTACACTCAATGCTGCACATTTCACCCATTATCAGGACAAAAAGCCAAGAGAATCATGAACGGCAAGGTAAAAAAGAAAGAAGTATAATGAAGATCCCAGGAATCTACTAATAGAGCGTAAAAATGTTCAGCAAGTGTGTAAACATAATTAAACAAGATTATTATGCCACTGTGACTAATAATACTACAATGGATCCCACAAAGAAATAAAAGAAACAGTTTTAAAGCTGCTTCTCCATTGAAGATAATGGCAGCTTCAAAAATTTCCAGAGATCTTAAGTAGTTAAGGCCTTTAAATTTCTTTACACTACTGGTCTTCAGAAACCATACAATAAGACTACAAAATTACAATATTCTAAGGATTGGAAAAATTTTAGGTTCTGTTTTAGAACTGTAGCAGCAGAAAACTATGATTCCCGAATAGCAATAGTGCCAAACAGGGAGTCTTTTTCAAAAAAATAAAAAGAGTGAGCTACTGAGATAGTCGCCAACCAACTGAGCTTCATTTCTATGTGAAGAAGGGGAGCCTTGGAGTAACTACTAAAGTTGCAGACGACCAGAAGTCATGGATTCAAGCCTTTTCTCGGGCAAAAAATGCAAGGTAAGGTTGCATATAATAGAGTCTTGTGGTCGGGCTAGTGCCCCAGATAATACGCATAGCGGGAGCTTTGGCTTGCCCATTTCTATGTGGAGCTGAACGTTTTAGATAAAGAATTTCAATTCTACAATAACAACTTGTATAGAAGTTGATCAATCGAGCATGGATAAAATCCATAAAAGGTGACCGAGTATTTTGATCACTACAGTAACTTAAACCCCAACACTTCGAAATTTGAAATTCAAAAATTGATGTCTAAGCAGTATACATACTACAGACAAAATGCCAATGCATAAGGAGAAATTCTCAAAGTACTAACAGAAAGTCAAAGTTTACCGGAGATGGTGAGGATGAAGACGAAGAAAATCACCGACCAAGCATGCACCGGATCACGATCCTCCGGCAAAAACTCATTCCAAACACTCAACCTCCTGGAAGCCTCAGCTAAAGGACCTCTAGTTTTCCGCACAATATATGATTCCTCAGTTAATAAGCTTTGTTGCACCACATCTCTACAACCTCTCAGCAATTCCAGCAACATTTCCCCCCAAGCCTTCGCGAAACCCTTGATTTGGTCCTTAAAACTCTCAGGCTCCGCCACAACCTCCTCAATCCCCGGCGACTCATACACCGATCTCTTCTCCTCAAACACCGGCGTAGAATACGTCGGCGCAGAGATCTCTACCGCATCTCCGACGAACCTTATCCCGCTATCGTCCATTAAACTCGCTAGCTCGTCTCTCCATGACTTCGCAACTGCAACATCCGCCATCGTCCTATATCTCTCTCTATATATAGTTGATCAGCTGTAATTCATCGTTTTTTCACCTAAATACTTAGATTACACCAGCTACACGACTCTTCAGCTGAGCTGTTAACACTTACAAATACATATTACTAAGCAAATATGAACATAAATTTCAAGTTTTCCGGTAACAGCTGACTATCTATTTTAGTGCTAGTAAAATTAAGTAGGATTTTACTGATAAAGCGAGAAATGAAGGAAACTCGCCGCCGTGTTCCGGTAGACTTGCGAGGAGAGTGGCGGTGCACCGGTGGCCGGAAAACTGGACAGTGGAGAGAGAATATTATAAAGGTAATAGTGATCTGCTCCAGTAGGGAATACTAAAATTTAGTAGCAACAGCAAATGTGACAGGGATTTAAGTAATGTACAATAATTCTGTGGAACCCACTTTTTTCCTTAAAATAAATTATTAAAAAATAATGGAATTTTTTTTTCTCGAAATATTAATTTATGAATTAAGTTTTACATTTACAAAATTTGAAATCATATTAATAGCATATTCAAATATTGATTTGAAATCATAATAACATATTAAATATCGAAATGCAAATTTAATGAGCATTTTATTTGAAAAATTTATATTTTTCAAATGTCAAATTATCCACGGATTAATACTTTATAAAGATATTCATCATTTGATATTTCTAAAGAGAAAAGTATTAAATACATTCTTGAATTTGACGCTAGTTATTAATTTTATCTTCGAACTACTAATAGTTTTAAAAATACATTTTTAGAACTACTAATAGTTTTAAAAATACATTTTTACTTAATTAAATAAATTAAAATACATTATCGGTCTATCACAAGTGTTAAAATCACCCCTTAACTTAATTAGAATTTAGATATGTGTTCCACTTTTATTACAAAATCAGAGACTTATTTAAGTTCAGTTAGTCAAGTAGTAGTGTTTTTAACATTATCAATAGCTTAAGGATGAAATTAATAATTTGTACCGAGTTTAGAAGTATTTTTAATATTTTTCTCTATTTCTGAATATTTATTTTATCTCTAAACAAAATTTATAATTGATATTATTATTATTATTATTATTATTGTTGTTGTGAAATGGTAGAGACTAGAGTGTCTCCACCAAAGAGAGTTAAAGAAAACACACAATTTTAACGAGGTTCGGCAAATAATGCCTAGGTCCTCAGATACTTCCACTATAGGAGAAATATTACAAGAGTAAGATAAACTTTAAACTATGCAAAACTCTACTTAAGTAAGTAGTTTGTTTTTCTTGTTATATATTTAACTAGCAAGGAGGGCCTCTCTATTTATAGTGTATGTGAGCACTATATTCTTCATCTTTTAACAATGTGGGATATTGGAATACTTCACAAGGCTTTGACACTCCTTTACTTTTCTTCTTTCTTCAAATCTTTTTTTTGTTGTGAAGTCCACATTTCCACAATAATTATAATATTGTTGTGGATATTGACACGTAAATTTAAAAAAATAAAATAAAAATTGGTGCACTAAAGCTCCGATTATACATAGAATCTATGGAAAGAATTGATCACAATGATCTATTATATGCAATCTTACCTTGCATTTCTAACAAAGGCCATTTTCAAGGTTTGAATTTATGACCTTCTGATTACATAATAATTCTACCAATTACTTTGAAGTTTTCCTTTATTGACATATATAAATAACAATTGTAATATTTTGTATAGTGTTACTGAAACATATTTTGCATCGTTTCATTGAAAAATATATATTCAACACGATGACATTGTTCATATCATATAAATTTTTTTATTAATTAGTAGTGAGGTGCATGTGAGGTTTGCTTTTCTCCTAAATATTATAATGTAACGTAAAATATACTCTCTCTTTCCTCTTCAATCCTAACCGACCATTGCAGAAGAAATCACATTTTCTTCCATTAAAGTAAAAAATGTTGGCTCAACAAAAAGTAAAAGTGTCTCTCTCTTTCAACAAAAAATTTTATTTGTTTGATATGTAAAATATATTATAATGGTATTTAGGAGTAAATAAATAATATTTTATTGAAACACTATTTCTTCGTACATATATTAATGGTATCACATAGTAATCGAGCAATTTTTTTTTGTAAAGCACTATATGTTTCTCCTTATAATCTCTAATGGTATCAAGAAGTAAGCTGATAATATTTTCACTGAATACTAAAATATTTTTTTTATATCATCAGAGTGCATATTTACTCAATAGTAAAAAGAGTAATTTAATAGTATTTTTACATAGGCGTGATCTCTTTCTCCTTGATATCATTAGAGTATACATCAGATACATGTTAATAGTTAAAAATAATGGGATATGGAAGTAAGGAGATAAAGACTCGTAAATAACTTTTCTTTTTGGATACAAGTGTTCTTTTTTCTTTTTTCAAAACTAAAAAATATGATCGATATTTTCAACTTTGTTCTTATACATCTTACCAAATAAATTGGAGTACTAATATTTTGAATGATGTGAATCACATCTAGAGAGTGAAGGATGTTCATTCAAACTCGTTATTATAAAAATTTTAAATCGTTTCGATAACTCATTATTATAAAAAAAAATTTAATCCTTTAAATATAAAATTGAAGATTGACAAAGTAATTTAAGAGATTCAATTTTTTTTTAAAGATTTTAAATTTACATTTTAGATATGTTACTTTTAAAGTATAATTTTTTTATCCTAATTTATTATCGTTCAGAATTTATACAGTGATTATTAATTTAATTTCCATGACTTCATGTTATTTTAAACCACCAAACAATATAAACACAAAGTAAATTGAATATTTAATTAAAAAAAGTAAAAGCAAAAAAGTTGATTTAGTTGACTTTTTTCCTAGAATATGTTGGACATATATTCCCTTTGGATATCAAATTTTCAAAAACTTTTAGTAACTATTAAGCTCCTTTAATTAACATATTTTTCTTTTAAGTTCCTCCTAAGATATATCATATTTTTATAGTTTAAAAATAATTTACTTTAATATTTTTTCACATGTAAATAAATGATACAGGGAACAAAAATTATTTTTTACTATTGATTTATTTATCTCAATTTTTTTATTAATGTACATAGATTATTTAATTTTGAGATAGACTCAATCGAAATTGAAAGGATGAATCAAATCTAATCAAAAGGGAAGAAGGATTAGGCTTTCTTTGACTTTTAGAAAAAATTAAGGAAAATAGAACTCAAGGTGCGAGTACAATAAAAACAGTTTTGTAATCTGAAAAAGTTTTCATCTATTCTGTATTTATAGCATTTTGACAACTTGACCGAATGGTAATGCAGAAGAACTGCAAATTCTTTTTTATCCAATTCAAATCTGGGTGGCAGCCGTTTCAATATCTTAAAAATACATATATATCCACGATTGAAAATTAATTGATAGTATTATATATCCTGTCTTGTATAGAGTATCTAAAAACAAACAAATGCGCACATATCTTATTTTACATCTCATTTGAATCTAATTCGAGTAGACGATAGTCACGATACTAAACCAATAGATTAAGATATCAATTAGATCTAAGTAAAATAATAGTAAACTTTGTGTATTTACAATTTTTCTTCCGCACCTCACTTTTGAAATTTCGCTATTAATTTCTTTTCTTGTTGTACTAGTAACTAATTTATCATTTGATAAGTGTAATATAGGTGTATTCTCATGTCTTGCTCGCCTCTCTCATATGCGTTCCTCGTTATGTATTTAGTATTTTAGAATGTATCAGATAGTAAAAATATATGTATTTAATTATTTGATATGAATTACTAATTAATAAGATAATTTATAATTATTTTAATTTATAGAAAAAATTAACAAATATGATAAAAATATTTGTATACTATTAATAAATATATTTTTTTTCAAAATTAAATGGTTGATAATTGTTATGTGATTTTTAACAAAAGTGTAGCTAATTTGCTAATTTTCAGTTTCGTGAAGAGGCTCAAAGCACCGTCTCTCTCCGCCGCCTTCACCATGGCCCACCAGCTGTCTCTGTCACCGTCTCCGGCGTCCACCAGATGTCTCCACCATTCATTGCCTGCACCGGCCGTCACCCGTCCACACAGGTGTTTATATTATCGCATATTTGTATTAATTTTGCATCAGTTCTCAGACTATTTGATTTTTAAAAGTGAAAAATGTGAGTGTTTTGTCCAAATTAATATGTTCTAAGATTAACAATGTGGAAAGGCTCAGTGCGTAATTAGTCGATTTTAACCTGTGTTATTTGCTGAGTTTATTCAATTTCTGAGCAAAATCTGAATACCTTTGGTATTCTTAAAATGTTATATATATTAAAAGAAATGAGGAAAAAATAAAAAATTCATAATCTATTTTATTAATTCAAATCTCTAATCTAGAAAAAAAAAAGATCTTTCTCATAAATTGAAATTCTCACGTGGAACAAAATATTGGACACTTACGAATTCTCATATGGAACAAAATATTGGACATTTAGGGCTGAGGTTCTTTTGGTGATGTTGTAGTAGTATATTAACAAATTTAAATTAGCATAGAAACATTAAATTTTGACATTTATGTTTAAGTTTTTACATTGGATAAGTGTTTATAAATTTGTATGTATAAGTATAATTTGATATGATATATTTTAGGAACTAATATATGTATAACTATAATTTGATATGATATATTTTAGGAGCTAATAACATTTTAGGCTGAATTTGGAAGAAGTATAATTTTAACGTACAATTTAATATCATATGTTTTAAGTTTTTACGTAGATTAAACCTTTTTAAATTTAAAAGGTAATATTCATATTTATCTCTTGTCGTTATTCTTACATCGGACATCCTAAAATATACGCTTGATCAAGTATATAATAAGATGCGATGAGAAAGAAATTTGGTCCTTTGTCGACATAAACAAGAATAACTAAAACAAGTGTTTTCTCTTTTATTCTCGGATAATTTTTCTTGGTGTCAGAGAAAAACTAAAAGAGTATGTCGACTTTTTATAATTTTAGAAGATTCAAATTCAATAGTTATAGTCCGAAAATGGTTATCGTTATGAAATTTTAAGTTTCACAAATAAAGTTTCATAATATAATAAGGACTATTTTCAATTACATGACCGAAGCGTGATTACCTCACACTGATGAAAGGCCCGAAAACTCTAGACAAAAATGAAGCCCATTGGGCTGAGTTTCTGAAGGCCCAGAAGCATCAGCAACCATTACGGCCCATTATAGCTCCGAATTATAAATTTCTTTTGCATCCTCTTTACCACTCGTATTATTTTTTAAAAAAATTTTCTTTATGAAAAATTATTTAATTACACAAATATTTTTATTATTTTTATTGATTTACATATTGTTTCACTAATTAATAATTTTACATCAGATTTCAAGTAAAATACACCGAGATACATGTTTTTTACCGCCAAATGCGCTGAAATAAGGAGAGGCGAGAGGGAACGAAAGAAAGGAGAACGTGATTTGTCTATGTATCTAAGATAGATACGAATTACAATAGATACATATATCGAAAATACCATATACATGAGTGAAATATGAGGGTGCCTAGTGAGATAGGAGGGAGACAAATGTACATCTCGATTTCTAAAATAATTATTTTAAATTATTTGTCATTTAGAAGTTCAGATTAAAATTAGTTAATTTTTCTTGTTGTACTAGTAACTAATTCATCTCGATTTCTAAAATAATTATTTTAAATTATTTGTCATTTAGAAGTTCAGATTAAAATTAGTTAATTTTTTTTACATGTAATTCGTAGTTGTAATTGTTTTTTTAAGAGCACAAATACATTAATTATAGGGGTGATTTTATGATTGTTCAAATATCAATGAAGGTAAAATAATTAGAAGTCATTCATAAAAAGAATCCAAACAAATAATTTGATACGGATAAAGTATATTGTAATTGATTGCACATTATTGTAATAATTAGATAACTAGATGAATGACAAAGAATTGAATACATAATAATTAGATATTCTAATAGTGGTTTTTTTAAAAAAGATAGTTTTGGGGGTAGTCTTTATATTTAATTTTTTAAAAATAAATTGATACATTGAAAAAGATTTAATTAATTGTACTAATTCGAATAAATCTAACTCATTAGAATCCATAAATTTCCTTTTGTAGATTATGTTAGGTTATGTAAATGGTTATAAAATCATCATAGTTGAAGATAAAAAAGGTAATATTAACAAGGTAAAATAATTTCCAAATCTAAACTTTATTTACACCTTATAAGTTCTCAACTTTCCATATTATAAAGTACTGAAAAAAATAATATCAAATTGAATATTTTTCTTGATTTTGATCATTAATATTGAGATTTTCTTAGCCCTTTCAAATTTTAGTATACATTAGGCATCATTCCCAATACCAAAAAGACACATTAAAAAAAATGGCTGAAAGATGTCTCTTAATGACATCTCTAGCACTTCTTGTTTGTCATCCAAGTTCTACCATTAGATGCTTCAAGCCAAAGCCAAGTTCAACTAAATCTCCCAAAAAGAAAAAAATCCACTTGAAGACAAAGGGGTTTCAAAATCAAGAAAAGGGGTAGTGTTTAACTCTTGTACCAACATTTGTGACTCTCCAAGACTGAACGTGCACAAACCGCTTAAGCTGTTAGACGAGATTGTTGAAAGGAATCCTTTGAAAATCATAGTGAAAGATATTTTCCGATTCGAATGGAAGCATGAAGTAGGATACAAAATTGAAAAAAATCTTGAAAGTGAACCATAGTGAAAAGGCTATTGAAAATTTCGAAGAATGCAAGAAGATGACGATGAATTCAAGATCCACAAGAAGTTCGAGTAAGAAAAAAGTAGAGAGAGTTTTTTACCATGGTGCAATGATTACTTGTTCGTTGGGCCTTGACAAGTCGACAAGAATTTGTAGCAAGAAAACATGTGATATATGCAAAATCATAGGCCAAAATCATGGAATTCATGAGCAAAGTAATTTGATTGAATCATTTCTACTAGTTGTTGGAGTGCACATAGAAAAATTATGAAGCAATTTGGAGATGGAGTTTCAAAGAATGCAATCATAGTTTCAAGAGTAATTGCAAAATGAAAAGAAGATAAGAAAGGAGAAGTAAATATTTTGAATCCAAGGGCTATGTTACCTTGATTTGTTATCATATAAAGTTTATCTTAATATAGAACAAAGGTATGTTATAATTAGTGCATCAATCTTCTTTGTTTTAGAACTAAGAAAGTAGTTTATTTGTTTTTTTCTTTCCATAGAGATGACTTTATGCAACTAAGTACGTGGATGTTCAACTGTAAGAGTCAAATGTGTAACACATATAACTAAGTACATATCGATAAGTGTAGATTCAAAATTTTGAGTTTAATAATTTTATAAACTATTGTCATTCGTCCCTTTTGCAAACCCATGCAGAATGAGAGCCAAATCCGTGTAGAATGAGAGCTTTAGTGCACTAAATTATATTTTTTATATGAAGATCATAATTCATATTTATAAGTTGTAGTTTAAAATCAGTAGTAAAAGCAATGAATTTAAGATGGAGCTCAAAAGGAAGAGCTTTGAGTTTGAGTGTAAAATCAATATGATAATATAGAATATGCTTAATAGTATACAACATATAAATAAAAATATCACTAGAATGTGAGTGTTTTTCAAGAGACATTGGTAAGCATCACAACTCTAGATACTCGACAATCTCCTTTTCTTTACGATCATCTTTTGTATCTAGATATTGGCCTTGTATAGTGTAGTAGCTAGTATATGTAGCAACATTCCTAGTTGTGTATCTTATTACACACACGTGTGTGTGTGTATGTATGTATATATATATATATATATATATATATATATATATATATGATTATGTGCTTATGTCTATCATAACTCTGTATAGATGACTTTCAGGTTCTCGGTAGGTTGTGTTGGTTTATTTAGTTATGTTTAGG
>DF358001.1:655-13891 GCA_000787875.1 Solanum virginianum
CAATTACCTTCATAGCTACATACATATGTAGATACCAACCTACATGGGTTCTTGTTGCCAAATAAAGTCCATAAGTTGTTTCATCTCATACGAATTTTACTATTTGTGTAACGTACTCCTTTCATTGTCATATGGTATTGTATGGTTATCTATATGTCATATGCTGACTACACAGTTCCTAAGCTCCAATATTACATAGTTCTACAACTCCAATATTACACAGTTCTACAGCTTCAATATTACATGGTTCTACAGTTCCAATAATGTGACCACCAAAAGATCATCTTAAAGGTAATTGAAAGGTAAAGAATATTGCTTATCGATAGGCGGTAGCCCAAAGGGGTGGAAGTCACCTAGCTAGGGACGATCCTATCATGGGGGGTAGCCCGAGGGGGCTAAGGAAGAGCCTAGCCAGGGACGAACCCGAGCTTTGTATGTCTAGAGTTTATGTTTTTGTATTGTACAGTTGGTTGAGGCGGGGCTTGTCCCGACCCTTATCAGATACTTATCACTATTTAGAGGCTTTGTAGACTATGTAAAGTAAAGTGTAGGCATAGTTTGTATTTCAAACAGCGTGGCCCCAACGGCCTAGTCATATGCTTTTTCTTTTGGATTGTTAGTGCTATTTACCTTTTTAAAGGCATACTGAAGGTGGAATTCATTGTATTGCATATAGAAAGGGCATAGATATAGTTGGTTCTCCTGAGTCTTATCGGCAACGGGTGCCAGTCCGCCTTAACGGGATTTGGGGTGCGACACCGGTAAGCGGCCCAAGTGGTTCGGCAGCGTTAGCGAGGCCCTGGTAGGATTTTATGGCCCAAGGAAGAAAAAATTGGCAATTCTGGCGCCATATGGGTTCCGGGCGAAGAATCTTGAAAAATCATACGGGTGGGTTGGGGACGAGCCCGGCAAGCGGCTTAGGTGCTCCGGCGGCATTGCCTGGGCCTTGGTAGGATTTTATAGCCCAAGAAAGGAGAAACAGGCAATTTCGGCCATTTTTCGTGAGTGTTAGCCTGCGGATTCTGACGCCATCTGGGGTTCCGAGCGAAGAATCTCGAAAAATCATATAGGTGGTCGGGGATGAACCCAGCAAGTGGCCCAGGTGGTCCGGCAGTGTTGGCGAGGCCTTAGTAGATTTTATGGCCCAATGACGGAGAAACAGGCGATTTCGGCCATTTTTCGTGGGTGTTAGGCCACGAATTTTGGCGCCAACTGGGGTTCCGGGCCAAGAGAAAAACCATACCGGTAGATCGAGGACAAGCCCGGCAAGCGGCCCAGGTGGTCTGGCGGCATTGGCGGGACCCTGATAGGATTTTATAGCCCAACGAAGAAGAAACAGGCAATTTCGGCCATTTTCGTGGGTGTTAGCCCACGAATTCTGGCACTATCTGTGGTTCCGGGCGAAGAATCTCGAAAAATCATACGGGTGGGTCAGGGACGAGCCCGGTAAGTGGCCCAGGTGGTTCAGCGGCGTTGGCGGGGCCCTGGTAGGATGTTATGGCCCAAAGAAGGAAAAACAGGCGATTTCGGCCATTTTCCATGGGTGTTAGCCCACGAATTCTGGCACCAACTGGGGTTCCGAGCGAAGAATCATGAAAAACCATACGGGTGGGTCGGGGATAAGCTCGGAAAGCGGCCCAGGTGGTCCAACGGCGTTGACGGGGCCCTGGTAGGATTTTATGGCCCAAGGAACAAAAAACTGGCGATTTCAGCCATTTTCCATGGGTGTTAACCCACGGATTCTGGCGCCATCTGGGATTTCGGGCGAAGAATCCCAAAAAATCATACGGATGGGTCCGGGAAGAGCCCGGCAAGCAGCCCAGGTGGTCTAGCGGTGTTGGCGGAACCCTAGTAGGATTTTATGGCCCAAGGAAGGAGAAACAGGCGATTTCAGCCATTTTTCGTGGGTGTTAGCCCACGAATTCTGGCGCCATCTGGGTTTCAGACGAAGAATTCTGAAAAATTGTACGGATGGGTCAGGGACGAGCCCGGCAAGCGGCCTAGGTGCTCCGGCAGCGTTACCGGGGCCTTGGTAGGATTTTATGGCCCAAGAAAGGACAAACAAGCTATTTCGGCCATTTTTCGTGAGTGTTAGCGCACGGATTCTGATGCCATCTGTGGTTCCGGGCGAAGAATCTCAAAAAATCATACGGGTGGGTCAGAAATGAACCCAGCAAGTGGCCTAGGTGGTCTGGCAGTGTTGGTGGTGCCTTGGTAGGATTTTATGGCCATATGAAGGAGAAACAGGCGATTTTGGCCATTTTTCGTGGGTGTTAGCCCACGGATTCTAGCGCCAACTGGGGTTCCGGGCCAAGAGAAAAACCATATCGATGGATTGAGGACAAGCTCGACAAGCGGCCCAGGTGGTTCGATGGCATTGGCGGGACCCTGATAGAATTTTATAACCCAAGGAAGAAGAAACAGGCGAATTTGGCCATTTTTTGTGGGTGTTAGCCCACGAATTCTAGCGCTATCTGGGGTTTCGGGCGAAGAATTCCAAAAACTTATACGGGTGGGTCAGGGACGAGCCCAGCAAGTAGCCCAGGTGGTCCGGCGGCGTTGGCGGGGCCCTAGTAGGATTTTATGGCCTAAGGAAGGAGAAACAGCCAATTTCGGCCATAAACAGGCGAATTTGGCCATTTTTTGTGGGTGTTAGCCCAAGGATTCTGGCGCCATCTGGGATTATAGGCGAATAATCCTGAAAAATCATATGGGTGGGTCAGGGACGATCCCGTCAAGTTGCCCAGGTGGTCCGGCGGCATTGGCAAGGCCCTGGTAGGATTTTATAGCCCAAGAAAGGAGAAACATGCGATTTCGGCCATTTTTCGGGGGTGTTAGCCCACGGATTCTGGCGGCATCTGGGGTTCCGGGCGAATAATCCCAAAAATTCATATGGGTGGGTCGGGGACGAGATCGGCAAGCGACCCAGGTAGTCCGGCAGCGTTGGCGGGGCCCTGCTAGGATTTTATGATCCAAAGAAGGAGAAACAGGCGATTTGGGCCATTTTTCGTGGGTGTTAGCCCACGGATTCTTGTGCTAACTGGGGTTTCGGGCTAATAGAAAAACCTTACCAGTGGGTCGGGGAAGAGCCCGGCAAGTAGACCAGGTGGTCCGACGGCGTTGGCAGGCCCCTAGTAGGATTTCATGGCCCAAGGAAGGAGAAACAGGCGATTTCGGCCATTTCCGTAGGTGTTAGCCCACGAATTTTGGCGCCATCTGGGTTCTAGGCGAAGAATCTTAAAAAATCATACGGGTGGCTCAGGGACGAACCCGGCAACTGGCCCAAGTGCTCCGACGGCGTTACCGGGGCCCTGGTAGGATTTTATGGCCCAAGAAAGGAGAAACAGGCAATTTCAACCATTTTTCGTGAGTGTTAGCCCACAGATTCTGCCGCCAACTGGGGTTACGGGAAAAGAATCACAAAAAATCATATGAGTGGATCGGGAATGAGCCCAGCAAGCAGCCCAGGTGGTCCAGCAACATTGGCGGGGCCATGGTAGGATTTTATGGCCCAAGGAAGGAGAAACAGGCGACTTCGACCATTTTTCGTGGGTGTTAGCCCACGAATTCTAGCACCAACTAGGGTTCCAGGCCAAGAGAAAAACCATACTGGTGGGTCGGGGACAAGCCCGGCAAGCAGCCCAGGTGGTCCGACGGCATTGGCGGGACCCTGATAGGATTTTATGGCCTAAGAGCGGCATCTGGGGTTCCGGGCAAACAATCCTGAAAAATCATACGGGAGGATCAGGGACAAGCCCGGCAAATGACCCAGGTGGTTCGGCGATGTTGGCGATGCCCTGGTAGGATTTTATAGCCCAAGGAAGGACAAACAGGAGATTTCGGCCATTTTTTTGTGGGTGTTAGCCCATGGATTCTGGCACCATCTGGGGTTTCGAGCGAAGAATCACGAAAACTCATACGGGTGGATCGGGGATGAGATCGGCAAGCGACCCAGGTGGTCCGGCGGCGCTGGCAGGGCCCTCATAGGAATTTATGGTCCAAGGAAGGAGAAACGGGCGATTTTGGCCATTTTCCATTGGTGTTAGCCCACAGATTCTGGCGCCATCTGGGGTTTCGGGCGAAGAATCTCGAAAAACCATACACCGGGGCCTTGGTAGGATTTTATGGCCCAATGTTAGCCCACAGATTCTGGCGCCATCTGGGGTTTCGGGCGAAGAATCTCGAAAAACCATACCGATCGGTCGGGGACGAGCCCGGCAAGCGGCCCAGGTGGTCCGGCGGCGTTGGCGGGGCCCTGATAGGATTTTATGGCCCAAGGAAGGAGAAACAGGCGATTTCGGCCATTTTTCATGGGTGTTAGCCCACGAATTCTGGCGCCATCTGGGGTTCCGGGCGAAGAATCCCAAAAAATCATATGGGTGGGTCAGGGACGAGCCCGGCAAGCGGCCCAAGTGGTCCGGCGGCGTTGGCAGGGCCCGTGTAGGATTTTATGGCCCAAAAAAGGAGAAATAGGCGATTTTGGCCATTTTCCGTGGGTGTTAGCCCACGGATTCTGGCGCCATCTGGGGTTACGGGCGAAGAATACTGAAAAATTATACGGGTGGGTCAGGGACGAGCCCGGCAAGCGGCCCAGGTGGTCCGACGGCATTGGCGGGACCCTGATAGGATTTTATGGCCTAAGGAAGGAGAAACAGCCAATTTCGGCCATTTTCCGTGGGTGTTAGCCCACAGATTCTGGCGCCAACTGGGGTTCTGGGCCAAGAATCCCAAAAAACCACACCGATGGGTCGAGGACGAGCCCGGCAAACGGCCCAGGTGGTCCGACGGCATTGGCGGGGCCCTAGTAGGATAATATGGCCCAAGGAAGGAGAAATAGGCAATTTCGGCCATTTTTCGTGGGTGTTAGCCCACGAATTCTGGCACCATCTGGGGTTCCGGGCGAAGAATCCCAAAAAATTATACGGGTGGGTCGGGGACGAGCCCGGCAAGCGGCCCAGGTGGTCCGGCGGCGTTGGCAGGGCCCTGGTAGAATTTTATGGCCCAAGGAAGGAGAAACAGGCGATTTCGGCTGGTCGGGGACGAGCCCGGCAAGCAGCCCAGGTAGTCCAACGGCATTGGCGGGGCTCTGGTAGAATTTTATGGCCCAAGGCGAAACAGGCGATTTTGGCCATTTTCTGTGGGTGTTAGCCCACGAATTCTAGCGCTGCCTGGGGTTTCGGGCAAAAGGTTCCTGTAAAATCATATGTGTGGGTTTGGGACGAGCCCGACAAGCGACCCAAGTGGCCTAGCAGTGTTGGCGGGGGCCTGGTAGGATTTTATGGGCCAAGGAAGGCGAAATAGGCGATTTCAGTTATTTTCCGTGGGTGTTAGCCCACGGATTTTGGCGTCGCCTAGGGTTTCGAGTAAAAATTTTTGAAAAATCATACGAATGGGTCGGGGATGAGCCCGATAAGTTGCCCGGCGACATTGGCGGGGGCCTGATAGGATTTTATGGTCCAAGGAAGGCGAAACAAGCGATTTCAGCCATTTTTCGTGGGTGTTAGCCCACGAATTCTGGCGCTGCCTAGAGTTTCGGGCAAACATTCCCCAAAAATCATACGGGTGGGGAGGGGACGATCTCGGCAAGCGGCCCAGTGGCCCGGTGTCGTTGGCGAGGGCCTGGTAGGATTTTATGGCCCTAGGAGGGCGAAACAGGCGATTTTGACCATTTTTCGTGGATGTTAGCCCACGAATTCTGGCTATGCCTGGGGTTCCGGGCAAAGATTCCCGAAAATCATACGGGTGGGTCGTGGACGAGCCTTATAAGCGGCCCAAGTGGCCCAGCGGCATTAGCGGAAGCCTTGTAGGATTTTATGGCCCAAGGAAGGCGAAACAAGCGATTTTGTCCTTTTTTCGTGGGTGTTAGACCACGAATTCTGGCGCTGCTTGGGGTTCTAAGCAAAGATTCCCAAAATATCTGACAGGTGGGTCGGGGATGAGCCCGACAAGCGGCCCAAGTAGCCCGGCAGCATTGGCGGGGGCCTAGTAGGATTTTATGGCCCAAGGAAGGCAAAACAGGCGATTTCGGCCATTTTTCGTGGGTGTTAACCACAGAATCTGGCGCTGCCTGGGGTTCCGGCCAAATATTCTTGAAAAATTATATGGGTAGTTTCTGTGGGTACTAGCCCACGGATTCTGGCGCCGCCTGGGGTTCCGGGCAAAGATTTTTGAAAAATCATACGGATGGATCGGGGACGAGCCCGGTAAGCGGCCCAGATGGCCCGGTGGCATTGGCGGGGGCCTGGTAGGATTTTATGGTCCAAGGAAGGCGAAATAAGCAATTTCAGTCATTTTTCGTGGGTGTTAGCCCACGGATTCTGGCGCTGCCTATGGTTTCGAGCAAACATTCCCCAAAAATTATACGGGTGGGGCGGAGATGATCCTGGCAAGCGGCCCAGGTGGCCCGGTGGCGTTGGCGGGGGCCTGGTAGGATTTTATGGCCCAAGGAAGGCGAAACATGTGATTTTGACCATTTTTCGTGGGTGTTACAGGTACAGGTACCCTCTTGCTTCAAGTCGTTCGAGCTTTTCCTGGGAGTATTGGAGGAACCCTTAGGTTTTCGGTGCATTGGATTCTCACCAATGTTTGCATTACTCAAGCCGACATTCTCGCTTTCGCTTCGTCCACTACCGCTCGCACGGAGTGGACGCCCACGGATTCTAGCATTGCCTGGGGTTCCAAGCAAAGATTCCTGAAAAATCAAATGGGTGGGTCGGGAACGAGGTGTTAGCCCACGAATTCTGGCACCAACTAAGGGTTCTAGGCGAAGAATCCTGAAAAACCATACGTGTGGGTCGGAGACGAGCCCGTCAAGCGGCCCAGGTGGTCTGGCGGCGTTGGCGAAAAAGGTGAAACAGGTGATTTTGGCCATTTTTCGTGGGTGTTAGCCCACGAATTCTGACGCTGCCTGGGGTTCCGGGCAAGGATTCCCGAAAATTCATACAGGTGAGTCGGGGACGAGCCCAGAAAGCGACGTTGGCGGGGGCCTGGTAGGATTTTATAGCCCAAGGAAAGCGAAACAGGCGATTTCGGTCATTTTCCGTGAGTGTTAGCCAACGGATTCTGGCGCTGCCTTGGGTTCCGGGCAAAGATTCCTTTCATACGGGTGGGTCGAGGACGAGCTCGGAAAGCGGCCCAGGTGGCCCAGCAGCGTTGGCGGGGGCCTGGTAGGATTTTATGGCCCAAGAAAGGCGAAACAGGCGATTTCGGCCATTTTTTCGTGGGTGTCAGCCCACAAATTCTAGCGTTGCCTGAGGTTCCAAGCAAAGATTCCCAAAACAGGTGATTTTATGGCCCAAGAAAGGCGAAACAGGCGATTTCGGCCATTTTTTCGTGGGTGTCAGCCCACAAATTCTAGCGTTGCCTGAGGTTCCAAGCAAAGATTCCCAAAACAGGTGATTTTATGGCCCAAGAAAGGCAAAACAGACGATTACCGCCATTTTCCACGGGTATTAGACCACGGATTCTGGCGCTACCTGGTGTTCTGGGTAAGGATTCCTGAAAAATCATACGAATGGATCGAGAACGAGCCCGGCAAGTGGCCCAGGTGGCCCGGCGGCATTGGCGGGGGGCCGGTAGGATTTTATGGCCCAAGGAAGGCGAAAGAGCCAATTTCGACCATTTTTCATAGTTGTTAGCCTACGAATTCTAGCGCTGCCTGGGGATCCGGGCAAAGATTCACAAAAAATCATACGAGTGGGTCGGAAACGAGCCTGGCAAAGAGATTTTGGCCATTTACCGTGTGTGTTAGCCCACGAATTCTGGCACTACCTTGGGTTCCGGGAAAAGATTCTCGAAAGATCATACGGGTGGGTCGGGAACAAGCCCAGCAAGTGGCCCAGGTGGCCAGGCGATATTGGCGGGGCCTGGTAGGAATTTATGGCCCAAGGAAGGCGAAGCAGGCGATTATGGTCATTTTTCGTAGGTGTTAGCCCACGAATTCTGGCGCTGCCTGGTGTTCCGGGCAAAGATTCTCGAAAAATCATACGGGTGGGTCGAACACGACCCCGGCAAGCGGCCCAGGTGGCCCGGCAGAGTTGGCGGGGGCCTGGCAGGATTTTATGGCCCAAGGAAGTCGAAACAGGCGATTTCGGCCATTTTTCGTGGGTGTTAGCCCACGAATTCTGGTGCTGCCTAGTGTTTCGGTCAAATATTCCCAAAAAAATCATACGGGCAGGTCGGGTATGACCCCGGCAAGCGGCCCATGTGTCCCGATGGCGTTGGCGGGGGTCTGGTAGGATTTTATGGCACAAGGAAGGCGAAACAAGCGATTTCGGCCATTTTTTGTGGGTGTTAACCCACATATTCTGGCGCTACCTGGGGTTCCGGGCAAAGATTCTAAAAAAAATCAATTGCGTAGGTCGAGCACGAGCCAGGCAAGCAGTCCAGGTGGCTCGGCGGCGTTGCCGGTGGCCTGGTAGAATTTTATGGCACAAGGAAGGCGAAACAGGCAATTTCGATCATTTTTTGTGGGTGTTAGCCCACGGATTCTGGAGCTGCCTAGGTTTTCGAGAAAAGATTCTAAAAAAATCATACGGGTGGGTCGGGCACGACCTCGGCAAGCAGCCCAGGTGGCCCGGCGACGTTGGTGGGGGCCTGGTAGGATGTTATGGCCAAAGGAAGGTGAAACTGGCGATTTCGACCATTTTCCACAGGTGTTAGCCCACGGATTCTGGCGCTGCCTGGGGTTCCGGGCAAAGATTATCAAAAAATCATACGGGTGGATCAGGCACGAGCTCGACAAGCGGCCCAGGAGGCCTAGTGGCATTGGCGGGGGCCTGGTAGGATTTTATTGCCCAAGGAAGGCGGAACAGGCGATTTCGATTATTTTTCGTGGGTGTTAGCCCACGAATTCTGGCGCTGCCTTGGGTACCGGGCAAAGATTCCAAAAAAATCAATCGGGTGGGTTGGGCACGAGGTCGGCAAGGGGCCCAGGTGTCCCAGCGACGTTGGCGAGGGCCTGGTAGGATTTTATGGTCCAAGGAAGGCGAAATAGGCAATTTATGCCATTTTCTATGGGTGTAAGCCCACGAATTTTGACACTGCTTGGGTTCCGAGCAAAGATTCTCAAAAAATCATACGGATGGGTCGGGCACGAGCTCGGCAAGCGACCCAGGTGGCTCAGCGGTGTTGGCGGGTGCATGGTAGAATTTTATGCCACAAGAAAGTCGAAACAGGCGATTTTGACCATTTTTCGTGGTTGTTAGCCCACGAATTCTGGCGCTGCCTCGGTATTTGAGAAAAATTCTCAAAAAATCATACGAGTGGGTCGGGTACGACCCCGACAAGCAGCCCAGGTGGCCCAGCGGCGTTGATGGCGGCGCCCGGGTAGCATTTTATGGCCCAAGGAAGGCGAAACAGGCGATTTCGACCATTTTCCGTGGGTGTTAACCCACGAATTCTGGCACTGCCTGGGGTTCAGGGAAAAGATTCCCAAAAAATCATATGGGTGGATCGGGCACGAGTCCAGCAAGCGACCCAGGTGGCCTGGCGGCATTGGCGGGGCCTGTGTAAGATTTTATGGCCCAAGGAAGGCGAAACAGGCGATTTCGGCCATTTTCCGTGAGTGTTAACCCACGAATTCTGGCGCTGCCTGAGGTTCCGAGCAAAGATTCCCAAAAAATCATATAGGTGGGTCAGGCACGAGTCCGACAAACGGCCCAGGTGGCCGGCGACATTGGCAAGAGCCTAGTAGAATTTTATGACCTAAGGAAGGTGAAACAAGCGATTTCGGCCATTTTTCGTGGATGTTAGCCCATGAATTCTGGCGCTGCCTAGTGTTCTAGGCAAAGATTCTCGAAAAATCATACGAGTAGGTCGAGCACGAGTCTTAACTTATATTTGATCTATTTTTGTTTGACTCATTTTTTATCAACACATCCGATTCAATTCACTCATTTGTCACTCCCAGAGAGTATAAGTTAGATATTAATTTAATAAAGAAAATGCTCCACCTGACCTAACATCGTTTGAAATGCAATGATGGTTTGCTCGTCTTAAGGCATTATACAATACTATCAAGAAACGAAAAATCGTTGATCAAAGCAATTCCAACTTTTCATAGATCTGCACAGATTCAACAAATCACATTCAACTGAATACCCCTTTCCTAACCGCTCCACCCCCTTAAAAAACACCACACACACACACAGAGTGTACCCAAAGAGGACTTATTGTTTTAACTTTCTTTTCCCAAAAAAGAAGTGCTAATAATGAGCTTAGATGAAGACCAATATATACTAAAGACATTACCTTTCACACCATGTCTGGATGCACGCCATGTAGCTCCACCTTGGCAAGATATTGCAAAGGTCAAACACCCTATAAATTATAATCACCAACGCTGTGCCCTCTCCGAGAAGGTCATTTTTGTCTTTTGTGCTTTTCAGAAAAGTCATTATCATCAAGAAGTTCCCCATAAATGTTTAATTTATGTCAGGAAAAGCTGCCAGTAAAATCCAAAACAGAAGTCTTACGCTAGTTAAGCATGCATAAATTTCATGATGCTGCTATATTTGCAGAAACGGCCAACTCTGCCAATTGCTTGCTACCAAGCTTGGATACAAGCTCAGCTGATATGAAAAGTTTCGGTAGATTTTCAATTGCTTCTTCGTCGAAATTGTAAATGGGTTGAAGTTTGCTTGCTTCGACCTCAGCAGCATCAGCCTCTGCCATTAAAGTTTCAGCTTCTTCATGGTCACCCAACTCCAAAGCAGCTGATCTCTCAGCTCTAGCCGCTCTAGCAATTAGAATTAGCCTCTGGAATCTAGCCATAGCCAACTCTTTTTCCTTCGATGAAATCTGCACTTCAGTTTCTTGCATCCTATCAATCGTGTGGCTTATTTCTTCCTCAAGCTTCTTAAGCTCTGACTCAGTACTGTCAATTTTCCTCTGTACTTCTTCCTTTTCAATGCACAAGACCTTAGCCTCTGAAGACAATCGTGATGCTTCTTTAAAATTTCTTGTAGCAGCAGCAACCTTCTTCTCTGCCTCCAACTCTGGAAGTCGCCTGTCAATGAAAAGAAGGCGCTGCTTACAGGATTCAACTTCCTGCTGGAAGCTTGACTTAGTTGAAGATAACTCCTGCAAGTGGAGATGCAGAGTGATTAATAGAGACAGAGGTTCGGAAAATGGATCACCTATATAGAAGTTATACTAATAAGAAAAGAGACACAAACATCTCATATCTCTAGAGATTAGAACAATCTCTCTGCATATAATAGATGATTACACCTACTCTCGATATTACTAAGATGCATTATATATATAATAGGATGATCCATAACCACTTAATAACATGTATAATAAGAACATATAACTTCTGGTAACGGTAAGAAACTGCCTAGCTGGGCAACATGAGGCTGGATACTGGTAAGGAATCATAGATGTTAACCTTGGTGCCCAGAATCACTGCTGTACCTAAGGAAGCACAATGCCACATGGAGTTGGAGCATAACATATTAGCAAACACCAAGGAATTTTTCCAGAAAATATCTTTCAAAGTTGGAAATGGTGCTCATATCAGATTCTGAAAATATGAATGGATTGGCAGCACAACCTTAAAGGAACTTTCCTAGTTTGTATCAGCTTGCCTGCAATCAAGATGCTCTCATTGCTCAATACAGAGATAACAACAGTTGGAACCCCATATTCAGATTTCAGAAGAAATCTCAATGATTAGGAAGTAAATGACCCACTCACAGTACTTGCAACTCTAGAAGAATTGAGATTTGACACCCACCAACCTTACATAATCTTATGCAAGAGCGAATTTATAGCTTAAACATGGGGCACATGAACACGTGGTCTCTCCGTAAAACTAGGTGTTTATGCATATATTTTCTAAAATTAGTATAATATTATCTTGTGGCACTCATTCTACAAGAAGGCTACATAGTACACTTGGTTGAATATTGAGGTAATAACCTAGAGGACTAGGGATCAAGTCCCGCTTAATACTTTTGTATCCTTATTTTTTTTCATGGTGCACCCGTATTCTAGAAATCCTAGATTCGCCTCTAAATCTTATGAGAAACTGTAAAATAGGGAAGTTACGCAATGAATGCTGGATATGATGATACGCAATCCCGGAATGGTATTCTAGAGGAGTGCCCATGGAAGCATGTTTGGAAGATTAGGTTACCCCTAAAGTTTCCTGCTTCTCCTGGATAGCACTCAATGTTGTCTGGCTTACACAGGATAACCTAAAGAAAAGAGGCATAACCAGGTAAATAGATGCTATTTGTGCCACCAAAGTTCTGAACTGTCAGCCATCTATTTTTGCATTGCGCTCACAGCTGATCTTTAGAACTTCTTTTACTCTATTGTTGGTTTACATTGGGTCATGTAACTAAACATCAAGGAAGCTTTTATCAGTTGGATTTTTTGTACAGTTGATAAAGCCATCAAAATGATCTGGAGATGATCCCAACAGTAATTTTTTGGTGTGTCTGGGCCGAGAAAATTCAAAGATGCTTCGATCGTGTCTCAACTCTAAACCACTCCTAAGGCCAGATGCCTAACTAGTATGCTCAGTTAGCACTTCCTTTCCCCTATAAACCATGTTGAAAATTTTTTGGACTTTGTTAGCCCCTGATTCTAGCATAGATTTTTGTTTTTGGGTTTTTGTTCTAGCGCTAACACTGTGCCTAATATTGTAACTAAGCATCTCTTTAGCGCCTTTATTCTTAATGACAACTATTTCATGGAAAAAAAGAAAAAAAAAGCAGAAACCAAGAACCATTTATTTCAACATTGCGGAGTGGCTACAGATTTGCGGAACATGTTCCTTCTCTGTTATTGGACTCAGCTAGGTCCAGCCTGAGAGTATTCAGGAGGCTTTTGGAAACTGGAGCACATGGAAAATTCATAGAGCCATCAGACAAATCCAGAGAATGATCCCTGCTAGCATATTTTGGTGTTTGTGCACAGAAAGGAACAGAAGATGTTTTGATGGTGTATCAACGCCAATCACTCTATAAGGTTTAGGTGCAAAATGTATCCTTTTAGTTGGCACAATCTGTTGCCTGTAATGTATCCTTTTAGTTGGCACAATCTGTTTCCTGTAAATTCCCCAACACTTTTATGAACTTTGTCAGCTCCCTGGTCTTACAATAGCCTCCCATGTAATGGAGTTAATTCAGGTCTTTTTCTGTGTTCTCCTTTGTACTACTTGCAGCTTCTCGATGTCATCAATAAAACTACTTCATCAGAAAAAAAAAAGTAGCTCGGTCTTGA
>DF358001.1:27867-45138 GCA_000787875.1 Solanum virginianum
CAAGCTCAAGAGATAGAAAATTGGGTCGACATGGAGTCACAAAGAGATGATTTTGCATGCCACATTGGGGCCCAAAGGAGTCCAAAAGGCTGATTATTGCATGCTCAGCAAGGGACTAATGAAAGTCTAACACCAGATAACATTATCTGTCATGACAGTTGCCACACATACATTATCATATTCAACAATATCAATCAGTATTAACAGTAATATTCAATCATGCCTAACATTATTTATTGTTTTCTTTTACACCAAAACAGAACTCTTGACTATGACTTTTCTACTCCACCCAAATGTAGGTTTGAAGCGTCTCATCACTTTTCTTTTTCACTCTTCACCCCCAACTTAGGCCTTTAAAAGGGTTCAATCTGGTTAACTGGGAAACAAATACAACCAAAGCAGAAAGTAGAGAATTTTGAGGATGAAAAATCTAAGACTGCAGAACAAAAGTTTGCTTATGAAGTGGTTTTGGAGATATAAACCAGAAGACTGGCCATTGTGGAAAGAAGTGATTCATCATAAATATGGCCAAGTTGAGCAATGGTGCACGGATGAAGTGACAGACACTTGTGTTGTGGAGTGGGGGTATGGAGGACCATTAGAGCCTTCTGTTTGGCCTTGAAGGCAAATGCAAACTATAAAGTGTGTAGGGGGTAACAAGATCCTTTTTTACAAGGAAACTGGAGAGGACAAGGGACACTGCAAGCTCTGTGCCTGGATTATTTTCTATCTGCACCAATACTGATAGCAGTAATAGAGGAGATGTGGTCTCTCCCTGTATGGAATTTAGTCTTCACAAGAATGATTGTTAAATGACTGGGAAATTAACCTGTGCGGCTGAAATGTTGATAATGTTTGGGGGATTTCCAGGAACTAATCTTGGATCAGACAAAATTATATGGGAACACCACAAAGATGGCCTGTCTTTAATGAACAGTGTGTATAACAGGCGGCAGACTGAAATTGCTGGGAGGACACTAGGAGCTTAGAAGTCTATCTGGAAGAGTGTGGTACCAAACAAAGGTGAAGTGTTTCACATGGTTGGTAGCCGGAAGGGCCTGTCTGACCCATGAAGCATCATGGAAGAGGTGAATTTACATTGCGTCAAGGTGCTCATTACTCAAGGAGGCCTTAGAGATAAATAACCACATATTTTCCACAATGTAGAATAACAACATTTAGTCAAAGTAAGAAGAAGGGGAAAGCAAAAGTTTGAAGATATGGTGAAACAATTGGAAGGAAAGAAATGTAAGAATTTTTTAAGGCAAAGAACGTACAATACAAAAATCAAGTGGAAGGTTATCACTTCTTTAGGTTTTTGGTGTAATGAACAAGATATGGAGGAGAAACTTCAGCTAGTGAACTTTATAGTTTTTTTTTTTTTTGTAATTTGTTGAAGTCCCACATCGGTAGAGGGATGAAAAATTGGATAACTTATATGGACTTGGACAATCCTCCCCCCATGAGCTAGCTTTTGGGGTTATTTTAGGCCCAGGTATCATATCTTTACATAGTTCAGAGCTAGGCTCATCCCAATTCTTTTTTCACTGATGTTGGGCCCCCCATATTATAGTGTTCACGCTTTAGTTAAGGTTTTGACGTGTGGGAGAGTGTTAAGAAATCCTACATCAATAGAGGGATGGAAAATTGGACTCCTTCTATAGACTTGGACAATCTTCTCTCATGAGCTAGCTTTCGGGGTTGAGTTAGGCTCAGGTATCATATCTTTTAATTTCAGTCAAGTGTAAACTTTTGAAGGTGCCCAACATACCCTTAATGCCAATAATAACAACATACCCAATGGAATTCCAAAAGTGGGGTATGGGAAGGGAAGAATGTACACAAACCTTACCACTACCTCGTAGAGGTAGAGAGGATGTTTCTTGGAAACTCTCGTCTCAAAAACCCATAAGCAGAATAAACTAGATATAGGAAAGGAAAGGAAAAGAAAGGGAACAGAAAGGGCGACTAATAAGGAAAAACACATCATATTATGTAAATACGATAAAATTAATATATCAAAATGGAAAATGAAAACACAAGATATACAGGTAATGTAAATACTCTAAGAGTGAACAAATATAGGACTAATAATGACAACATACGATGTGAAGACATCACTCCTCCTACTAACCTACTATACCACAAAGTCAATTAACGACCTACATTTACTAACCTATTGGCCCTCTGCTCTAATACACAACCTTCATTCTTTTTTATCTAAGGTTATGTCCTCAGTGAGATGAAGTTTCGTCTTACCTTGTCTGATCACCTCCCCCCAATACTTCTTTAGTCTACCTCTACCCCTCCGTGTATCCCCTAAATCCAACCTCTCGCACCTCCTAACAGGAGCATCGATACTCCTTCTCTGCATATATCCAAAGCAACGCAGTCTCGCTTCCCTTATCTTATCAGCCACAAGGGCCACCTCTAGCTTCTCCCAGATGATATCATTCCTAATCCTATCACTCCTGGTATGTCCACCATCTCAACATCCTCATCTCCGCAACCTGCATCTTCTGAACATGTGAATTCTTAATTGGCCACCATATAATAAAAATGGTCTAACCACCATTCTGTAAAACTTGCCTTTAAGCTTAGGTGGTATCCTTTTATCACAGAGTACTCCAGAGGCAAGCCTCCATTTCGTCCACGCTGCCCCAATACGATGTGTAACATCATCCTCGATGTCTCCACTACTCTGGATGATGGATCCAAGATACTTGAAGCTTTCTCTCTTAGGAATAGGTTGAGTGACAAGTTTCACTTCAATGTTGTTACATCTCTAGCGACACTGAATTTACACTCCAAGTATTTTGTTTTAGTTCTACTCAATCAGAACCCTTTGGATTCCAAAGTATCCCTTCAAATCTCCAATCTATCATTAACTTTGACTCGAGTCTCATCAATCGGTACTATGTCATCTGCAAATAGCATACACCATGGCACCCCCTCCTAGATAGACCGTGTCAGTTCATCCATTACCAAAGCAAAAAAAAGGGCTCAACACAGATCCTTGATGGAGTCCCATCTCAACAGGAAAATACTCTGAGTCTCCTCCCACCGTTCTCACCCGAGTCCTAGCTCCATCATACATATCCTTCATCACCCTAACATACACCATTGGAACACCTTTAGCCTCTAGGCATCTCCATAAAACATCCCTCGGCACTTTGTCATAGGCCTTTTCAAAGTCAATGAATACCATATGAAGGTCTCTCCTTCTCTCCCTATATTTCTCCACTAATCTCCGAACAAGATGGATTGCTTCAGTAGTCGATCGTCCCGGCATAACTCTGAACTGGTTCTCAAAAATCTAATCTCCGAACAAGATGGATTGCTTCAGTAGTCGATCGTCCCGGCATAAATCTGAACTGGTTCTCAAAAATAGACACTACTTTCCTCACCCTTGACTCCACCACTCTCTCCTAAACCTTCATAGTGTGGCTTAATTAACAACTTGATACCCCTATAATTATTACAACTTTGAATATCACCCTTGTTCTTGTACAATGGAACCATTATACTCCTCCTCCATTCATGGGGCATCTTCGCATTCTTCATAATAGCATTAAACAACCTAGTCAACCACTCAATACCCTCCTTGACCACACTCTTCCAAAATCCACCGGAATTTCATCGGGTCCAAGCGCTCTCCCCCTGTTCAGAGCATACCCTTAATGCCGAGGAATACAAAGTTACCAATTTTAAAAAGAAGTCTTGACCATTCTCTCGTTTCCTATGATAACTCTTGCTTAGAGAGTTTTACTGGAATTGTATTATTTACTTTCGAGTAAGAATGGCAAATGAGCAGATCAAGTCGGATATGAGTCGATCAAAAACGAGTCAAACAAAAATAGACCAAATATGAGTTAATACTCATATTTTAAATGGGTAAAAATGAGTTACCCAATGGGTAAATATGGTTATCCATATTACTCAATAGATATGTTTTTGTCTCACGATTTAAGAGCTGCAAAATGATCTTGCCTACCACATATCTTTCACATGTATAATATTCGATTTCGCATTTTAAATGAAAAAGTTTTTGAAATTCAAACTATCCCACATAGATCAGGACATAGAGAGTAAATATTTTGTATAAACTCTTCTTCCTCCATTATAATTTAAGTAATAAAATAAATATTTGTGTTTTTGTAAATATAAATAAGAAATTTTAATTTTTTTAACTGTACCATGCTTTTGAATATCTCGTCAATGACACTAAAAAGTTAGGCAGAAGAGACAAAGATATCAATCCTAATTGCATAGGATAAAATCATTATTTTGTACACAAAGTTTATACAGTATTCTTTTTGTCTTCTTTGATCGGATACAAGTTATTCATACAGGTACGCTAACGGGTCGAGCGCAATGCTAGTGTATAAAATTGTTTGTCTGAAAATTGAAAGTCATATCCGACATAATTTTTAAAACAAAACTTATGCTTTGAAAAAATTATCATTTTACAAAAAAAATAAATTCAAGAATAATAAAGAATAGGAGAAAAAGTGCAAAACTAGTTGTTGTGTATCATTTTTTTGTTACGAAATAGTTTATGGGAACATTACTCTTTTGGTTATTGATAAATTTTAATTGTAGTTATTATAATTTGAATTAGATATATTTCATCTTTAATTGACTATAATTTGGGTTAAATGCATATATTCTTCAATAAATAATTTGCATTTTTTCCCTCTCAGAAGGTAAAGCTTCACAAATTAACAAATTACTTGTTTAGTTGTTCATTATAATTTAATTCATTATAACTAGAGGAAGTGATTAGGGCTTTTACCTATTTTTACCCATTTAAGTACTCATATTTTAAATGGTCAAATATCAGTTAGACTCATATTTGACCATTTTAACATGATCAGGTATCCAATCCATTTTAAATGGGTAAAAGTGGATGGATACTCATATATATAATCCATTTTGCCAGCCCAACTTTCAAGTTAAGTTTGAAATCCTCTCTCGAATTAGATTTTCCCAGATTCGGGTGTTTGTGTGCCAATGTTGGAATGTAAAATGGTGCTATTGCTAGGATGGAAATCCGTAAGGTTGTTTTGCAGTTAAAGGTTGTGAAATGAATAGTCTCTTTTTACCTTTTCAATGGAGGATGTTCAACAAAATACTTACCGATTACATTACACAATTTTATTTGAGAATAATAGAGGAAATGTAGGAGTATTATTATGAGATTTGGTCTAAAGGACCCTTCTTTTAAAACAAAGAACTTTTTCATATGATTCTTGGTTTAGCTAGAGATATCTATGGAGGTTGTTGTGGATTCTTGTGCTATGTTCTTCCACTACTAGAAAACGAGCAAAAAGGCAAACTTTTGTTGTTTGGGGTACTTTTGTGAAAGTGCCTTGTAATAGTGTAGAAGGTTAAGTCGTTAAGAGTTGAATGCAAGAATTTTATTTTGTTTTAACTTTTTTTTTGGTAGACTCAGCGGATGGAACATCAACTATGAACTCATATTACAATAACACAAATGATCGTCGGCTGTCTGATTTACTTTTGATTTTTTTTAATACTGCTTTGATATGCATTACTTTGAGACGAGGGACTTTTGAAAACAACCTCTATACCTCCATAGAGAAGGGTAAGATCTACGTACAGACTTTCATCCGACCTAGTTGTAGGATTACACTAGGTATGGGTATGTTGTTGTTGTACAAATGAGTGTCCATGCGAACAAATTGATCAAAATACATACTCAGAGAAACTGTCCATAGTTGTATTTAGACATACTTATCCTTTTAGTTTCATAGTGCAACAAGGAAACGAGGCCATTCATTTGTTTCTAGATCCAACTGTAAAACTATATCAAGAAATACGACTAAGTCAATATCTTGATGATGTATGCAAGAGACAAAGAATGTCCCAAAAATGAGCTCACAGGGATGCCAGATATAGTTTGCTAGATATCGGACATGTGCACTTCAATAGCATCTAACGGTTGCATGTCCTAACAATTTATTATCTAGATTTAAATTGGGATCTTAAAAAGAGAGTGTTGACTTTCCATCATGTGCTCCTCTATATCAGGGTGTCGTTTTAGGTCCTTTACTGATTTAAGTTGTCTGCTTCAGCATAACATGACAGCTTTGGTATTACTGATTTTAATTCCAAGAATAAATTATTTTAGTATCTTTCATGCAGGAGGGATTAAAAATCAACAAATCAAGGGATGTCTTTATGTTGTCTTAAATCTTAATAACTGAAGAGCCAGAATCAAGAAAGGGGATGGTGCTTAGATTGTGTGTTTATTCTCATGGTTTTTCATTTGTAGCTGACTAACTATGTGCAAGGTTTTTATCGTGCGATAGAAAAATATCTTAGGTTGTAATTTTGTAGTTTCTTTGTTAGTTCTTAGCTCATATGATTTTGAGGGTATGCTACTTTAAATTTATGTGAAGATTGGTACATTAAAATTTATTGTAGTACTTCAGTTATTGCAAAGGTGGTATGGCTCCTTCACTACTATATTTATTTTACATACTTGATTTTGGATATACTTTATTTAAGTCGAGGGTCTACCAAAAACGCCATCTCTACCTTCTCAAAGTAGGGATAAGGCTACATAAATACCACCCTCCTAGACCCACTTAAGGGATTATATTGGATCTGTTATTGTTGTAGTTATTGTAAGGGTTAGTAAAATTGTCTTGCAAGTTCCGGTCAAATTTTACTTGCGTTAGAAAGGTCATAATGGAACTGAAATCTTGATTTCCTCTAAGAAAATAGCCACGGGGCTTGTGTTAAGGGGTGTTTTCTTATATATTAAAGCTTTCTTACCGCAAATAAACAAAATTTTACACAACAATATACCCAGTGAAATCCCATACATGGGTTTGGAAAGGATAGATTGTATGCAGACCTTATCCCTACCTCATAGAGGTACAAAGACTATTTCCAAAACCTTTGGCAAATTTAAAAAATTTTAAGTCAAGTAAACGCTTGCCTCTTAGATTTTCTAGTGATGTTAAACAACATTGTTTCATGGTTAAATATAAAATAAAAACATGGATTCTAATGCATGAAATGGTTATTGCGAAATATTCAAGAAAATGTGGTATCACACTTCTATCAATCTACCAGTTTTCAGTTCGCACTAAATATGGGCCAGTGGTTTTATTTAAGAGCGAATGTCATAAATGACAAACATATAAAGCCTAATTATACTCTATAATTATAATTTGGGTAATTACCTTTCGTAACTATAGTTATAGTAGCGTTTGTATAATTCGCGCAGGAGTTATATATATTTGTATAATTCGCTATACAATTCACAGTTTTTGTATAGCATTTGTACTTCTAGTTATACAATTCATGCACAATGTTTGTAAAATTCGCTATACAATTCACAGTGTTTGTATATTTCGCTATATAATTTGATTTCGCGCACAACTTTTGTATAATCACGCACAACGTTTGTATAAGTTTCGCGTTATATAAAACTCAAACTGTAATTACAGCTAAATGTTTGCTGCGAACCATAATTAATTCAAACTATAGTTATGTTAGCTAATTAACTAATATACGTTGGCTTATCCACGTAATTTTTCCTTTATTTAACTCATTTTTCTCAGCCCATTCATAACGCACCCAAAACCAACCTTGCCCACCCATTTCCCAGCATACAGTGAACTACACTAACTAAGCCAAATTATGTTTGTAATCAAAATTCACGGAAATACCACTAGGAAAATATTAGGACACACATTCATTACACAGGAAGGGAGGTAGCAGGGAGAAAATACCTGCAGCTCCGAGAGCTCCTCAAGATACTCGGGGGGGCATAAATCAGGCCTGGTGGATAAACCCTGGCCAATTTTAACAAATGTAGGCCCCAATCTGGTGAAAGTCTGTCTAAGCTCAATGGCACGCAATCTCATTTTCCGATCAAGCTCCCCATTCAACCGGTCAAGCCATACTTTTAGTGCGAATGAACCAAGTCCATTGAATATTTGAAGAGCTCTGCTCAGTACCTACGAAACAATCAAACAAATTGGACTAGCATCTAAATTTCTGGTCTGAAGTGAAACCAATTTAAGTTCGTTATTTAGTGCTTTACCTTAATTGGGCGAGAGCCATACTTGTTGGATAAGAACTCAGGGCTATAAACAGAAGCACCCGCAGCACGTGTCATCGCTCTGGCTTCAGATTGCATATCGTCGGCTCGATCTCTGCTAGATGAACCAACTTGAAGGGTTTGCCCAGTAACATTACTGTTCTCGGCTACATCTCTGATTGTTGGTACTTGTTGAGGCCCCGTCTCCACCAGAGCTGCTCGAGGAAGAGTTACTCTTAACTTAACTCTCCGTCCCCCGGAGCTTTTCGCCCCGGAAAACCGAACCGCATCGGCGCAGGAAGGCAGCTTAATATGATGATTGGCAGTGAACGATGCCACGGAAGAACTCATTGTGACAGGCCGCCGGCGGAGAAACTAATTGTGTGGAAAGGAAGAGAGAACAGCTGAATGATGTGTAACGAGCAACAACGAATGAATGACTTCGCCAAATTGCCTAATTTCTCAATAATTCCATTTTTTATCTGGCCCATATTTATTTCCACCTTCCTGTTACGTGGCTGCACCTTGGCGAATTAATACCTTTATTGTCGATTCACACAAATTTAAGAAATTTAAAAAAAATGAATTTTATTATTTTAAATTAAAAATAGATAGAATGTCTCAAAAAATAATTTTATAATTTTAAATGTATCACATAAAAAATTAAAATTAAAAAATTAGCCCAAAAAAAGATATTTTTTACAAATTAATTAACAAAAAGTAAACAAATGAATTTATAAAAAGTTTCAAAATTAAGAAAAAGTGACACAAGTCTTACTTATTGAGTGTGTGTATATATATATATAATATGACAATTTTAAAATTAATGTTGATGACGCTAATTTTAGAACCCTCAAATTTCATTATTTATGCGAAGGTCATGTCTTCCCCTCTACATTATATTGAAACTCCTCACACAGAAGCAATCGTGCCAGGTCCCGAGCTTATGTAATTTTTCATGAAAAATAGGCCCGCAGCCTTGGTAGCCCCAGAATCGTGGGCTAACACCCATGTAAAATTGTTGAAATTGTCTGTTTGCTATCCAGATCCCTTAAAATGCTACCAGACATAGTTCGGTGCCACCGGACCTATTGGGAATCTTGGCAAGCTTTGTTATGGACAGACTCGTGTAATTTTTTGAGAAAAATAGGCCCGGAGCCCCGGTAGTCCCTAAATCCACGGCTAACACCCATGAAAAACTATCAAAATTGCTTGTATTTTATTCCAGAGCCCATAAATTGCTATCAAGTATCGTGCGGCACTGCGAGCCTACTGTGACTCTTGGCAGGCTCATTACGGATGGGCTCGTGTAATGTTTCGAGAAAAATGGGCGGGGAACCCTAGTAGTCCCAGAATCTGTGGGCTTTACCAATGAAAAACTACCAAAATAGCTTGTTTCATGTTTCTTGGCTCATAAAATGCTACTTGGTGCCGCTAGGCCTACTGGGACTCTTGGAGGGCTCGTTATGGACAGGTTGGTGTAATTTTTTAGAAAAAATAGGCCCGAAGTCGCGACAGACCTCGAATTCGTGGGCTAAGACATACAAAAAACTGCCAAAATCATCTTTTTCCTCTTCGTTGGCCCATAAAATGCTACCAGGCGTCGTTTAATGCTGTCGGGCCTACTAGGACTCTTGGCAGGTTCATTATGACCCACTCGTATATCTTTTCTGGAATATTGTCCCCAAGCCCTCTGCAACCTAGATTTCGTGAGCCAACACCAATAAAAAATTATCGAAATTGTCTGTTTCTTCGTCACTCTACCAAAAAATGCTACCAGGCGTCCTACGGCGCTATCGGGCCACTTAGGACTCTTGGGAGGCTCGTTACATTCCACTCATATAATTTTTCGAGAAAGTTTGCCACGAGCCCCCTGCAGCTCTAGATTTTGTGGGCTAATAACCAAGAAAAAAATTATCAAAATCGCTTGTTTCTTATTTTTTGGCTCATAAAATTCTACCAGGCATCCTGCGGTGCTGTCGGGGGCTCCGGTGCAGCTTTTCCGAAAAATCATACGAGTGAGTTCGTACCGAGCCCAACAAGAGCCCAAGTGGCCCTGCGAGGCTGGACGACGCTTGGTAGGATTTTATGGGCCAAAGAACAGGAAACAAGCGATTTCGATTGTTTTCATAAGTGTTAGCGGAATCTGGCGCTGCCAGGGGCTCAGGTTCAACTTTCCCAAAAAATTATACGAGTGGATCCGTAACGAGTCCGCAAGTTTCATTTGAAAATCCATACCTAATATTTATAGTTCTTTATTTATTCTTTTTATACGTAATATAACATTTAGGAAAAATGGCATTTTTAGTCCCTCTGTTAATACTATATTCTGATTCTAGTCCTTGTGTTATTCAGCTTAGCACTATTAACCTTCAATTATAATATGTGAGTGATTTTTATCCTTCAACTAACAGATCTAAAAAAATTAACAAAGAGTTTACTGCTAAAAGGGGTAATTTAGGTATTTAAAAGTTGATGCTTGAGAAATTAAAAACTTAAAAAAAAAATCAATAACCGCATATTCTGAAGCAATCAGTCTCAACCGAAAAAGATTTTTCAAGAAAGTAATATAAATGATCACAAAGCTTGAAATCACTAATTTTAATAACTCACATATGAAGATTTTTCAAATTGTCAATGTTAGGAGAAAAAGTACCAGATCAATTTAGACTAGGTGACCCTCTGCATAATCCCCAAAGAAAAAAAGTCTATCCTAGTGAGAGTAGTTTATCTTCATCCACCATAGCCACCATCTCCTATGAAGAAGATTAGAAGAAAGTTCTTCCCTAAAATAGTACTTGACAGAGAATGACAATCAAAATGGTTTTGAGCTCATAAGAACATTTCTTGAAATTCATGACAAATCTATAGAGGGAAAGTCTATTATTTACAAATTCACGGAGAAGAAAATTGGTGTTCTACGTCAAAGATGAAACTCATGACAAATCTCAGATTATGAGCTTGTTCTTTAAAGAGAGAGAAAGATAGCTACAGTAAGCACTTATAGTGAAATTAAAGTGAATTGTGTCAAATATCTAATTACCCTTGTTTGTAGTGAACTCTCTGTTAATTTTTTTTAGATATGTTAGTTGAAGAATAAAAATCACTCACATATTATAATTGAAGGTTAATAGTGCTAAGCTTGATAACACAAGGCTAAAATTAAAATATAAAGAGGAACTAAAAATGTCATTTTCCATAATATTTATCAATCATCAACAACTCAAAAAAGATATTTAAAAAGTAAACCATATTAATTATTTTAGTACTTACAACATTTTAACAATTAAAATATATATGCCCATTAAATTCAGATTTCTCAGAAATAAAAAAATTAACACAAATTTGGGAAGGGGAAGATCCGAGGATCCAAATTTCATTTCTCACTTTTTGATTGACGAAGAAACAAGTGAAGTTGGGAATGCGGTGGTGGGCGGTGTTGGCAACCTTAGTGCTATGGTCATGCTGCAGCGGTAGCATGTGCTTGGAACCAGTCACCCGAATTGCTTTTGGATCGTGCGCCAACCAAAGCGCTCCCCAGGTAGGTTTGTTTGCTTGTTTGATCTCTTTGGTTTAAATTTCTCTTATTGTTTCGGGCATTTTCCCTGGCAGCCTATATGGGATGCAATTATCCGTTTTGATCCTCAAGTCTTCTTCTGGATGGGTGACAACATGTACGGAGATATAAGACGCCCTTTCAAGCGTTTCGGCAAGGAGAGGACAATTGGACCGTGGAAGAATGTTCCTAGGTTTTACCCTTCTTCTGAGCAGGAAATGAAGTCCCGATATCAACAAGCTAAGACTATTCCTGGATATTCTTCTCTCAGACGCAAAACGAAGGTGCGTAACAAACGTTTCTATCTTACTTAATTATCTGTCTCTAACATAAACACTTATATACTACTCCTTCTTCTTATTAGGTTATTGCACCTGGGATGACCATGATTATGGACTAAATTATGCAGGAAAGGAATTTGAGAGCAAGATCACTAACCAAAGGCTTTTGCTTGATTTTCTGGATGAACCCCTAGCGAGTACAAGGTGGTTCACTCAACCGTCCTTCTCGTCTTTATTTCTACTTTATTATCCAACTTCCTCTATTTTGGTTTTGTTGTACAAGTTGATCTTCAATTGACAAAGACCTTTTATAACAAGATGATGTCCTTTTTCATTAGTTTCATTCCTCATTTCTTCCTTGTGGTGGCTACTTGTCGCTACCAACTAATGGAACTTAAACTTACTGCGCTTCTTTGAAACAGATTTTTTCGGTCACTTTTCACCATTTTTCTTTAACTAGGCGCAAACAATGCATCATACATATTTGGTCCTGTGGGTAAACATGTTAAGGTTTTCCTCAGTTCTTTTGAAATTTAAACATTTTGTCATTCATGTCAATGTGAAGTTTCTTATATGAGAATTTTTGCTCACTTAAATAATTGCAATCGTTGCCATCAATTAACTAATGTTTGTTTGCCTCCATTTTTTTTTTTGGAAATTACCTTGTATATAAGTTTGGACTAGTGAGCACCTTCAGTGTCGTTTGATCTAATGGATGGTTTTCTCTAGGTCATTCTCTTGGATACAAGATATCACAGAGATCCTTTGTCTGGTGACGGAAGCATCTTAGGAGATGCACAGTGGATGTGGTTGGAGAGGGAGTTAAAAAGTCCTCCAACAACTATCACTATTATCGTATCATCTATTCAGGTATAAAATATGTTTTTCGCTGTGATGTTTGTATAAGTCATTCATTTATTCTAGGGAACGTATGGCTTGCAGTTGAGGCTATGTTTGTAGTTGTCAAATTCAAATGTGAATTAGTTTAGCTTCCTGAGAAGTGAAGCACTCTAGCAGGGATGTTGTTCATAGAAAGTTCTTGCCCGAGAAATCCAAAAGCTAACCTCCCATTCATTGTAAATGAGTGCATGACTTTAATTATGTGGATATAAAGAAATCACATGCACATGTATCATATGAAAAAGGAGAATAGATTCTGAAAAATTAGACAGGAGAAACATTTTGTTTGATCATCCCTACAGAAGATTTGGATGATCCTCGTATTGTACATAATGTACATAGTATTCAAAAGATGCAACCTTTAGAGGGTGTATATTTTTTATTTTGAGTAGGTGTCTTCTCGAATAAACATGACTTTTGATTGACTTCTAATTGTGACGGTTGGTTTCAATTGTTTCTAGGATCAGACTTGTTTTTTATTAAAAAAATTTATTAGTAGGATATTTTGTTTAGTTAGGACATTTTAGTAATAATTAACTTTCGTCTTGAGGTCTTCCCACCTTTTAACATAGTATTGATTGAAGTGGAATGATCTGCAGTTGTTATGGGGGCACTCCTACTCCGAGGATCAATTAGGAGATCTTAATAAGTAATTCTGCCTTAGCAATTTTTTATGGTCTGTTACATTCGGAGGCCCAATGTTGTTTTTGGGGCACTATAGAACTGCGCCTTATCAGAATTTAATGATTCACCATGTGCGCAGGTTGTGCTTGTATGGCAATAAATGACAACATGATGGTATTTGCATTTCGTATGCAACTCAGTAAAATCATTCTTTGTAATTAGTAGCTCTTTCATTTGAATTAACTTCACTTTGTTCTCCTCGTTTCCATTATATTTAGATAGGCCCTTGGGCATCAAAGTCTTTAACAATTGTGTGCAGTTTTTTTGAGAATAAACTAATATGTGAACCCACTGCCTATATCAAAAATCAAGAGGAAAATAGGGAAGAAGCATGGCTTCTAAATGCTTATCATGAATATTTTAGTTGTTTTCCTGTAATAAGCTACATTTTTATTTACACAGGTCATATCAAACCATTCAGCTACAACGGGCCCTCTATTTTATATAGAATTGTGGGGACGATTTCCAAGGGAAAAAAGTCGTCTTTTCAAGTTGATATCTGATAGTAAGGTAATATAGCATTCTTTCCCATTATAGAGATTTGGTCAGTCCCACAACGTTAGATCATTAATATTTTAAGCAAATCCGTGGTGTGATTTTTGGCTATTGGGTCTTTTATATTGCTACTAACAGATGGTCCCTATATAGATGATGACTACACCGAAAGCTGAATAATTTAATGTGAATCATCAGAAATAAAAGAAGAAGAAAACAAACCACCATGATCCTCACTTCCTCTTCCTCAGCCTACCCTTAACTGCATCCTGGCTTTCCCATATGCAGTTAGACACCTTAACCCTCTTTCTCTTAACATTTCCAATAACACATGCTTTAGTTTTGCATACATTTTTGTCTTTTCCTTGGTCTACATGTTTATTCAGAAGTAAGACTTGCTTTATCTAGTTCTGATCATCATTTGTCAGTTAGGTTGGTGATGTCTAATACCTCTTTCTATACACATAATGAATTTAGTTTTTTTCCTTGTACAGAGAGAAGGGGTTTTCTTCATAAGTGGAGATGTTCACTTTGGAGAAATTGCAAGATATAATTGTGCTGCTGGTTATCCCTTGTATGACATAACATCAAGCGGCCTTACCCAAGCAGTGGAGAAAGCAGTATCTCCACCACTGCGTTTCATTGTGAGAATTTTGGCATGGTTAACTCCAGCTATAATGAGAGTAAAGGACAAAAGCTGCAGATACCGTTCATGCACTTACGGTTAACATTTCTTACCCATTTCCTGTGGCCATTTAAATATATACTATGACAGCTTCTCTGTCTAGATAATTAATCATCAGTATGTGGGTATAATCTAGGTCAACCAAACTTTGGGACTATTGAGATCAATTGGGGTTCAGATCCAGTAGTTTTGAAGTTTCATATCAGAGATGAAAAGGGGTTGCCAGTTACTGCATTGAAAATCTCATTATCAGAACTCCAAGGCCAAAAGATGGACTCTGAAATGACCATTAGCTTAGGAAAATTTCAAAAGTATTGCTCTCTTGAAGTTTACTTACCATGGTTTGTCAGATACCGGTTGGCTACAATTTTCTTTTCCGCTTCAGCTGGTAATTACCCTCAAACTTGTCTGTTTCTTTATTGCTGATATTCTGATTGATGTGTTCATCATTAAAAAGTTTACTTCTTTCACAAATATAGAGAACTATACAAACTGATACTATCTCTAGCTTATTGTTTACTTGCATGCCTATTTTTGTTCTCTCCACTGCACGCAATTGCTTTAATCTGCAGTTATGAAAAATGCCACCTAACACTTAATTCTATATGCTGGCTTTCCATACTACTACACCACCTTCTTGCCCTTCCTCTTTGTTTGCCGCCAATGCAAAATTTTGGTCCTCAACATCCAGTGGGAAGGCAAAAGATTGGGAAACCTTTTATCTCTGTTCCCTTTGTGTGAAGTTGGTGTCTAAGAATAATAAATAATTAAGGAATTGGAAGGATCTTACGGCTTTATGCCCCACCTGGCCGGGAATTAATGCATGAATATGAGATTGGAAAGGATGATCTTTAAGCAAGTAGGAAGTAGTAACCAGAAGCAATCTTCCCCTTCTCAGAATGAAAGGTGCATTACTTTTCAATGTGATTTATTTTAGTGCTTGATATGGAAATGTATGAACAAATAGGGCTAGACAGCAGATTTGTTGCAGAACAAAAAACGTTCACCAGAGAATTCTGATGTAATTAACAACAATAACAAAAAAGATCTCAGAAATATTCAGTGCGTCAAAGACTTCACCTTGCAACTATTAGGAAAATCTCTCCAGCTTAGAAAAGTTTTTTGTACTGTTTGCATTAAAAGTTTCAAGTAAACACATTGATTCCTTTCCTTACATAAAAGATGACTAAAAGGTCCCCTCTGTGATGTGGTGGTCACAAGGACAGAAAGGAATGCTAGAGACCATTCAGCTACAATTTCCTTACATAAAAGATGACTAAAAGGTCCCCTCTGTGATGTGGTGGTCACAAGGACAGAAAGGAATGCTAGAGTTTCTGAAGACAAAAAGGCAATGTAGTTAATTTTGAACAAAAGTTATTTGCTTAGTTTTCGTGTAACAAGGCCATGGCAAATGTTTTCGAGCCAGAAGCTTTTGTTGACTAAATACCTTGTCTTCAAGAAGTGGATAAAACAAACTTGGACTAAAAGGGCTTTGAATGCTTCCTAGCTTGTGTTTCATATGAAAGCCTTTTATTGTCACTCTTCCAATGTATAGCCATAGCATCGTTCCTTTTCTCCTGAAAGGAATTCTACTCCCTTGAGGTTGGAGTTGGACCAAGTATGACATTGCCACCACTTAAGTTATAAAAAAGGCACCTGGAGGCTGCTGGGAAGTCATGTCGCAAGAATTCACATCTTTTACTCTTTTTATTCGGGAATGAGCCATAAAGGTTCCTTATCTGACTTTTCTATAAGCTCTTTGTTTCCAAAAATCTGTAGTCATTACTTAACAAGAAGAAAGAATATCAAGGTTAAAGCGATAGACCATATGCTATTATACTTTCCATGTGTGTGGTAACCAAGTTATGTGTTATATTCCTTAAGAAAGACAAAAAGTTAACGAGTGGATAAGAGTGTTACCAAAATCTTTCCTGATACTTGAGGTGGCTAGTGATAAAAATTATCATGTTTGAACAGCTCTACATGAACATATCTTGTTTATGCTACTGGTTTGAACATCCCTACATGAACATTTCTTGTTTATGCTACTGATGTGATTTTGAATCGTCAACCCCAATTGACAAATAGGTTAATTGAGGACATGACCTTAGATAAGAGGATATGGAGGTCACGGATTAAGGTAGAAGGTTAGTAGGTAGTTGAGCTTTGCCTCACTTCTTGACGTGTTTAGGCTTGGTGGGAGCTTGGAAGCACTGCATCTGTTGTATTTTCTTTTTAGTTGCTGCATCATCCCGCTGTTAATACTTTTTCTTTTCTCTGAAATCTGAAAGTGTTGTACTAACTTCTCAGTCATATCCTTTTTCGTTTATACTTTGATTTGTTACATTCGAGCCGAGGGTCTTTCAAATAACTATTATTTCCCCGAGGTAGAGGTTAGAAGTAACATTTTTATATATTCTACCCTCCGTGGACCCCATTGTTGGATTGCACTGAAATACTTCTGGTATGAGCAAAAGAACCTTAAGAAGTACCTTAAGAAACAGGGACGATAATATGTTACGAATTATCGAAAAAAAAAAAAAAAGAAACAGGCACGATAATTAGGAGGGAGCTGGGGTCGGGGGAAAAG
>DF358001.1:45149-60709 GCA_000787875.1 Solanum virginianum
GGAAAAAAAAAAAAAAAGAAACAGGCACGATAATTAGGAGGGAGCTGGGGTCGGGAGAAAAGTCTTGTAAATTTTCTTTTGTAAAGTTGCAGCCAACTTCTGTATATATTTAGAAGTCCAATTCAAAGGCATGTTTCTCGCACGTCCAGATGTTTAGGGATTCAAATTCATGTCTTTCTCCTCATTAGCAGTCCGGGAAAATCACATGTTTCTTCACTTTCTTTTGATTTTTTTATGTCAACTATTTTATTTTTGTATTTATATGTTAGCAATAGATATACATATAACACTGTCCAGTTTTTCCAGACTCAAAAATGGGTCTAGGCGTCAAAAGGGCACGAGATTATAGCACCTCTACTTTTTTGTGAGTTTATATGTTTAGAACGTCTATTCTTTATATTTGTAATGGGTTGTAGTCTGTGAGACCCCTCTTATCTGATTGCTGTGTCACAGGTGAGTCTGGAGGGCAAGGCAGCTAGAATAAAGTACAATTAGCCTCCACTACAAGTTATCTTATGGTTCGTTGTATGAACCTTCAATATCGGAAATGTTCTATCTAGATCCATAATGTTCCTATACTTGGTTCTTAAGAATCGTGTATAAACACCATGGCTTTTCTGGTATACTTAGTTCTTAAGAATTTTTCAATTACCATCGTTCTTTATCTTTACTTTACCTGCATTTCAGTACATTCTATATCTTTTGCGATAACTTCAGTAAATCGAGCTAAATCTTATAATACATAAACCCAATTACTGCATGACATTGACTATTAGCTACTCCCTCCGTCCCATTTATGTGATACCTTTTTTTTTTTGGTCCGTTCCAAAAAAAATATCACCTTACTCAAATTGAAAACAATTTATCTTTAAATTTTTTTTTTTACCCTTTAATGAAATAGTTTTTTAACCACGTAAATATCTAAGAATAATTTTAGATCATAAATTTCAAAAATTTCCTTTTTTTCTTAAATATTATGTCAAGTCAAAAGGTGTCATATATAATGAGACGGAGGGAGTACTATTTTTCTACTAGTTTTATAATGTGACGAGCCACTCATTATACAAGTTGACTTTACCCAATTAACTCCAGCAAAAACATAGGAAGAGCAACTGAGAATACACTGAGCTCGATTCAAACAAGCGACTTGGTAAGTTTCATGCAAAGTATGGAATGCTTACGCTGAAGAACTCGAGTTTGGTACATAAATTAACAAAACTATAATAAAATTATAATGTCCTCCCCCAATTTTGTACAATCAAAAAGAAGAAATCGTGTGCCTATTAGTTCCAAATTTTTGAGGTTTTTTTCAAGAGCCTTTCCTAACACTAACAAAAAGTTGCTGAACTTCTGCACCCGCCAGTAACGTTTGTCAACAGCTGCTCATAATTAGGAGAATTAAAGTAACGTTTGTTTTACCTTTCAGGGTATCCGATATCAAAGTAACTTTTGTCTGATAATAAAGTAACCTTTCCTAACACTGAGAACGTTTCACAGCTGCCTGTGCGTCTTGTGAGATACCCATCGCCAAACTATCCATATGACAATACACATTAGGTGGAAGGAATAGCCAAGTGCAAAGGAAGGAAAACTACAAAGACCAAATAAAAAGATGGAATCCTAAATTAAACTACGCAAAGGGGAGAGATAACCATAATATTTGCCAGATTCTGGAAAGCAGAAATATGGAATGCCTAGCCAGTACCAGAAACGACAGAATTTGAGTAGTTGTATGAGTGCACATTGCTTGTAAGTTACTCCATAAATTTCAGCAAAGCTCTCCAATATCTCAAGCAAGATGGATTCATATGGATAGCTTGAAGTATCCATCTTAGAGGACTTGTAGATGGGTCCAGATTGGATATAGCTCCAGACCCTTCTGTCAGCCGTCTAGCAAGCAAATGCATCTGGAAAAGTAGTTCAGCAGGTCTAATCTCTGCAAAAAACATGATGAAGCCAAAGCATGAGCTGGATAAGCAAATTGGATAAACCACTCGGACAATTACATAAAAATTTGGTAGTATTGTTGTTTCCGAGCAGCAGGGGAAAACAAACCAGCAAGAGTAGCAATACAATAATAATTGTCTTTTTGCTAGTAAGAGCAATGGTACAAATAGCCATAAAACCGCACCAAGATCTACTGGAAGCTCAAGATGTTGAAATATGTGAAATTATATGGGCTGGAGCAATTGAAAAGAACTGCGAATACGTAAAATAACTGAGGAGAGAACCATGTCAATCAGTTAAAAGGCCAGCTTAAATTTATATCTCCGACTCAAATGCAATATGCTATCTTAGCCTTTTTAATTCAAAGACCATTCATTTTTCTTATATAAACCCAGCTAACTATTAATATCGTGAGATTATAGCACCTCTACTTTTTTGTGAGTTTATATGTTTAGAACGTCTATTCTTTATATTTGTAATGGGTTGTAGTCTGTGAGACCCCTACACTGATCATTTTGCCACAAATTGTGAGGCCAGGGTTCTCTTTTCTTTTTCTGTTTTTCTCCTTTAGTTGTTTTTTTGTGTGGGTAGTTCTTCATTAAGGCAGAAGGGCTGCTAAACTCTCCCAACCGTTCCATGTATAAAAATCTCTTTTTTCCTTTTTGCATATCACATTTGGCATTCAGCTATGGTCTACAAAACACAAGGAACTGGAATGGAACTCAAATGGAGATATTAGAAACCTAGGCTGAACATTATGCAAGAAAGTGGAAATTTCAACCTCAATATTGTTCAAGTGTTATTAAAAACATAAACTATTTAAGGACCAATAGGGTGGCACTCTGGCAAGAATGGACTAAGAGGGTCAGCTACACGGCAACTTCCACAATCAAATACCTTAGTATGTAGGATTGTAGGTAGTCAGTAGTCTGAATGTGAAAGACCCATTACTTGATATTGCACTCAGTATTGACTCAAGCGAAGTAGCCAACCACGGTCCAAATTTAACTGCTCTAAATAAAACATAAATGAATTACCAAAGGACAAAATATCAAACCTGGTCGCCAAGATGACCATTCGTCCATGAGGTTCTTTTCCCACTTTGACTCGGAGCCGAGGCTAGCTTCTGCTTGTGCCAGTAGTAGTGAGACAAAGGGTAGTGGCATCGCAGAAGTCTCTTTTGCTTTCTTCAGACTTCTAATAGCAAGTGAAAGAAAATCTGAATCAGATTGCTGCCTGGCAATCTCCATGCAAATAGCACCTGAATAATCACACTCCATTACCAATTGAACCAAAAAGACACCAGCCTTTAATAGACACACACAGTGAAAGAAAGAAAGATGGTTAGAAGGAAAGAAAATGCAGATGGTGGAATGCAAACCCTGGGCACTTATTTGGATTCTGCAGAGAGAAATAGAAGAGTTTTTGAATGCGAAAATACACTTCTGCCAAAAGTTGAGTTAATAGAAATGAGCTTAAGCATATTAAAGTCAGCTTCAGAATTGTTCAGCAAATGATACCATGGCTAAGAAAAAGGCAACTCTCGCCACCAGCTAACGAGCAAGCTTGTGCAAGGGACTCTTCTGCAACAATAAATTCCCCATCCCAAACTGCAGATAGACCTTGAACCAAATTATACATGGCAATCCACATGTTCGACGAAGTTCTAATTTCTTTGCCACACTCTTGAAAGGCCAAGGCTAGTGAACTGGAATCTGAGTGCAGCTTGTATCGACTTTCAAGAAACTTGAGACAAATCCAACCAATATGGTAATCAGTTTTGAGCTCCACGCACCTTATGTACTCTTCATGAAGCCCTGAATAATTATCTTCCACAGCATAGGCACGACATAGCAGCAAGTGTGCAAAAAAGAGGTAGTTATCTGGAAGCTGCTTTTCTACAGCACTTTTTGCATGCATAATGCACTTGAAATAATTCCCACAATGCAAACTAACCTCCGCAGCACAAAGCAGAAGCTGGAACTTTTGGTACTGGGAAGAAATGTCTTCCTTTGTGTAGAGCTCACTTCGAAGAGCCACACTTATTAATCTCTCAAGAACAACACACAGGTTACGAGGAAATTTCTTCTCCCGTGCCTTCTGAAGATAGTTCAGTATAAGGAGGTAATACGAATGACAGTCCCAAGGCTCCTGATGGACATGCCTATAAAAACAAAAATTAAAATTAGATGCACAGAACAGCTTTGGCACATATTTCATGGAGAAATATTCACGTGTCTTCCTCCCATTGCACAAGAAGTATCTGATCCCTTTATCAATAAAATGAGCCGCAGAAAGTGTATAATGGAAATAAAATTTCATAAATAAAGCCCAACAGGACATGGATAAAGAACAGTACTTCTGCAGCAGATCGATTGTCTTGCACCCCAATGTTGAATTTTCTGTACAGATGGACATGGGGAATGTCTTCTTGCTGCTCCCCACAGTACAGCAAGCAACTGCTCCAGCACCAAAAATCTCAACACTGGATCTAACACCTTCCTTTTTGTGATGTTCAGAAGGATCCACTATGAAGCATCGAGCTGAAATGTGAACATCTTTCCATTCTTTACTGGATACTAATAGATAGCCAAGAAGGGTCCTATTCGCCAGAATATAACAGAAGATCAATCCACTTCGATCATCATACTAAAACAAATTTACAAATGGAAATAAGTTTCATATAGGGATTTAAGATCAATCAACTTTGATCATCATGCTAAGAACACAAATTTACAAAGGAAATAAATTTCATATAGAGAATAGCAATCAACAATGCATTTCCACTACTCTATCCAGTATCAAGATCGACACAGCAAGTAGTTCAAACAAACTAGCCCATAATTGAAATGTACGCTTAATGACAGACGAGAACAAGCATCTGGGAAAGAAAGTGAGTAATGCCCTGAAACACCCATGAATTGCTGAGTTGTTGGAACTATACGAGGAATAAAAGATAGTAAGGTCATACCAGCTACAATTATGGCGGACAGTTCAGAGAGAAAGGAATGCTAGGTGTTTTGAGGGAAAAACTCACTCTATGCAGAAAATTGAGCTTGATTGCATTATGTTTTTACATTTCTGGTGTAAAGATAGAGGTGGCTTAAGAATGTGAGGTAGTTGACAATGCATTGGTGATACTTGGCATGCAAATTGTGATGGGCATGCAAATTGTGATGGTTGAGGTGATTGGTAGCAGGATTTGGTTGTAGTGGTGATAATAGCTGAGAGTGGCAATGGAGGTGGCAACGACAATGGTGGCAGCAGTGGATATTGATTATAGTGTTGGAGGTGATAGGTGTGCTAGCGACTGATAGTATTGGTTAATAGCAGTAGAGGTTACTATTGGTTGGTGGTAGGTGACAATAATGGTGGTTAACAATGATGGTAGTGGCTGAGGTTACCATTGGTTGGTGGGTAGGTTACAATAATGGCGGTTAACAATGATGGCAATGGTTGTGATGGCAGAGCATATTAGCGGCGGTGGCTGGTGATTGTGGATAGAGTGGTGGTGAAAACTATCCACAAAAATATCTCTAATGATATTAAGACAATGTTCCAGATCTTAATGATTAAAGACTATTCAAATCAAATAAGTCTTAATGATAACAAAATTCACTGACTCTATAGTATGTTGTGACTCAGATTTCATCTCAACTATTTGTTGTATCAGTTACACAACTACTTTATTTTATTCACCAATAACAAGACACTCAAACCACGTCAAATATTCATTTATTTCTCAAGAAAGAAAAAAGGAAATAAAATGCTTTCTAAAATAAAAATAAAATGTCACATACTTTTCAAACTTCAATCTGGAACAACCACCAAAATTGCATCCAAAACTAGCCAACTCTTCAATCTCAAGCATATTGGTATTCAAATATAATATATATATATATATATATATATATATAGAGTGTGTGTGTGTATTTTATTAAAAGTAGAAAGCTTCAAAGGCAAAGTTGAATTACTCTTTTTACCCTATACTAAATGTCTTAATCAAAATATTACAAAAATCTAATTAATTAAATGTTAAATAGTAATCATATCATATTATATTATCATCATTTCATATCATTTAATGCATATCTACAGCTTTAAGTTTCAGAATTCCAATGGTTAGACTAAACTTGTAGAGTGTATATATACACTACATGTATCTAATCATCATCATCATACTTAAAATATCCTTCCCTTTTAAATTTTAGAATATCCTTTACATTATAGTAGGAAAATATGTGTGTGTGTATCTATATATTACACACTGTCAAAAAACTGTATCTTCTATCATGTTTTAGTTTTTCATCATAATAAATATCTACGTGAATAGTTGCACATTAATTACATTAATCTTTTTTAATACATGTCATTATCCTTGTTTTGTAGGCTTTAAAATGAGTCATTACAATATTTAACCCCAAAAAATAAAAATTAGCAATTGCTTGTCATAACAGTCCAATTTATAAGGCTGCAGCCGTTGTTGTGAATATTAGGTTGTTGTTCTCAGCCCAAAAAAAAGAATACTAAGTGGTAGAACAGTAGAAGTAGGACTGTAGAAGTACCAATGTCTCCCTATTTCTTCATTCTCGCTATACTCAAAATAATGGGATTTAGATTTAGAAGCTGGGGTGTTGTTTAAGGAGAAAAAATCTCCACAGAGTTGCACGATGGTTTTGTAGCCTTAGTTGTACTTAGGCTTCTTTTTTTTTTTTTTTTTTTTGGTTCTTGGGCTTAAATTTTCAATACATTATTTATTTTTCCATATTAACATATAATGACCATAAATATGCTTGAAATTGAAATGTTTCACACTCCAATGAAGAGGTGGATCAACTAGCTGGTGGAAGACATTCAACTTTGCCACAATGACAAATCTATCCTATCAAGCTTATCTATATACTATATCTTGTAAATGCACAAATCTATCATATGTTTCAGGTCTTGGATAATCAGCATTAGAATCATATCAAGGCATATCATCTTGGCCACGTTCTATAGTTAAAGCAGTAAAACACTCGTATCATTATCGTACTAAAATTCGATCTTGCTTTAGTTTGACTCAGGGAAGATGGCTCTTGAATTCGATTGGTTATAGAAGGTGTCGACAAGAAATTGAAAAATTGTCTGTTGAATCTATATTTTTACAATCTATATTATTATGAATAAAGTCTTAAGAAGGAAGTGCATGTTGTATCTTTTTCTTCTCTATTTATATTTTTTGTGTTTTCTCTCTATTAGACTTAAAATTTAATTTTCATTGAATTTCTGATTGTTGTAAATTTGTAATTATTGTTTGGGCTCAAGTTAGTTATTTGTAACTTTATTGGAAATTTGCTAACTACTAATCAATGTTCAAATTTAACTGTCGATTGCTTATAGAAATTAATTTTAAACATTAAAATACACCATCATTTGGTATTTCTTGTCACTTTTTAAGATTTATTTGTAATTGTTGCATTTTGTAACTCATTACACATTGTTTCCATATAACTTTAATCATTCAAACATGTCTATAAATATTTACATGGTACACAAGTGGAAAACACGTTTCTAGAAACTATGAAACTAGTAAATGAAAAAGCATGATCCATGAGGATTCATATAGTCGGCCCCAACTTATTTGGAACTGATGCTTAGTTGTTGTTGTTCCAATCTCAAGTAAACCATGATTAAAATGAATGACACAGATTAATATGAAGCGTTCTGATCAAGCACAATTCACTAGTTCATGCCAAAGGGGACAACATGAAAATGTACCTTATCAAATGACTGTCTGGAGAAATATGAAGAGCTCTTCTTAGATAATTGACTCCCTTCTGAACTTCTAGGCAGTCCTTAGATCCATGTTTGACCTAAAGCCCCGATAAGGAAGTCCAGATTTACAATTAGGGCCCCAAGATCTAGTAAAAGGATGCAACTGAAATAGAAAACTTACTAGTAAGCCCAGTGTGGCCAGGAAATCCAGTGCAGCAATCTCTTTGCTAGATGAAAGAGACTGACGAACACTTGAAACAACTGAGTCAAGCTGATGACTTTCATCTAGTGCATGAATAGCAGATGCCACGAGCCTAACTCTTGAACTCTGGAAGGCTCTTTTTGGCAGTTGCAAGATGTTTCTAATAGCTAATTCCTTCCCTGAAATGTGATATACTAATCTACAGATGAAACTGACAGAGGAAGCAGCCAATGGATGCTCTGTTGGTAAAGCAGCTATAGCCAGTCTCTTTGCCATCGAAAGAGCAAGATCATTTTTGCCAAGTTTCCAATAAGAAAGCGCATAAAGCTGCAAACCTTCTACATCCAGAAGACCTAGCGAAAATGGAAATTACAGATTTAAAATAACCAAGAAATAAGCATTGTCATGTCACATTTTAGATTATGAGAGCAAAAGCATGCAACTAGGATAAAAAATTAAAAGAAATTTTAGCAAGATGCTACTCCACAACTTCAGCAACTAGCTAAAGTGAACATTAAGAGATACCTTATGGCTAACACTTTCGCCCAACTAGTAGTTTAGCACTTGTAAAAAATCACAATTCACAATAATTTTTGTATAGTACTCCATTCATTATTGTCATATTGTTCACAGACAAGCAGCACACCCTAATTACTCAGCATGATAGTTTTCTTTAGCGGTAGTTTCTCAGTAGGAACAACAAAAACACAATTATGATGAAGAATTATACCTTTGCTCTCCATATATTTACATTCTTCAATAGCATCATCAGCATATCCTGCCTACATGGATACAAAGCATCTCAGAACTTGCAAAATAATGTTGATCAAAGCACCCGTTGACGATGACAAAAAAAAGAGTAGCATTGCACATTGGATCTGAAGCAAAAGAACTTGAATCCGAGAAGATGTGGCAAAAGTGTATTACCAAACAAAGTGACCTGGTCAAATTAACAGATATATCTGCAAGATATGATTTTGAAAGTTCTCCTGCAAACACTCTGGCAGCAAGGCGTGCCAGCCTATATGAGGCAACAGCACATTCATAATCACTCCGTGCCTCACAAACTAGCCCTTTCAGATTGTGAGATTCAGGATACTGAGGTGCACGCTGCAATGCCTGCTGGATGGCTGCAAATGCCTGGTGTAACAATTATAATAACTTACACTCAATACTGTCTGAAGCAGTCCCTTGTCAACGAATCAGAGTTAAACATAGACGAGCAACCTTTACATGCACAATGAATTGCAAATCAAGTTCCTATGTACCTCTGGAGATCCCAGAAAACCAGACTGCAGAGCAAGCTTAACTAGACCTGTTTGGAATTCTGCAAGCTATTCATAAACAGGCATTGTAAGAACCTCCAAATAGGACAAAAAACAACTGAAAAGAAACTGCATATGAATTTTCTGATAAAGCAATAATTGTATTGACTTGTTGGGAGAATCACATGTATATAAGTGTGTGTTTGAACTCTAAAGTTTGTTTTTACCTAAGTTGCTCGGACTCTCCAAAAATGTTGCCACACCCATGTCGGATCCTTCAAAAATACACTATTTTGGAGGATCCGACACGTAACGTTGACATTTTTGAACAGTCCGAGGCTCCGCGTAATAATTGTTTGTTCAGGCTTAATTCAGGATCCCACGCATGCCCATCGACATTTTTGAAGAGACTGAGCAACATAGGTTTTTACGCATCAGGATGTGACCTGTTATACAAACTTGGAAGCAACAGGACAAACTCCCAGACAATGCAAAAGTTGCAATATTTTCTGAAAACAACACTTAAAAGAGAGAAATGTAGTTACAGGAAAGATCTGAACTGCCCGCAGACAGCACTCATAAGCCTCGTCTGGTTTTAGATTCCTGTTAAGAAGCGTATTCAGGTTTATATTTCACAGAAAAGGTGCAAATGTATCATTACTTATGTTTCTCTATATAACATAATGAATTTACCTTGCAGCAGCATCAGCCGACATGCCTGACCATGGCAATGAAAGTGAAGGATCAATACTTCTTGCACGATCAAATGCTCGCTGAGCCAATTCACTTTCCCCTTCCTGCCTATAAAGCTATACAAACTCAACATTTAGACGGATCTAATCGTCTCACATGCATCCACAGGTCACAAGAAAGATGCAATTCTATGGATGACAGCATCATCTATACGAATAGGAAAAATGTGGATGCTTAAAAAGTTGAAACATCCTATCCACATAAAAATTCATTTTCTACTAATATTCTCTCTTGTCGCTGTTCCTCCAAAGTCCCCACATAAGGGCCAGTGGACCAACATCTCATGCTCTGCATCCCCTTCACCTTCTTCCCAAAGACAGCTATGCAACACATCTTTCACAGTAACCAAAGTCAATCACTATACTACAAACAGGTTAATAATGCCCACTACCATTGCCTTGCAATCTAGAAGTGCATTAATAAATGGTTTACATCTTTTCCCACTCTTTTGCATATAAAACACCAAATAGTATACTTTTTCTAATAATTGTGGTGTCCGGGGCAACTTTCGCACATCTCAACTAATTCAACAAGATATTGTCAAGATCGAAACCCACTGGGTGCAAACAATTTTTGAGGGCCATCGGACTGGAAAAAAAAAAAGATACAAGGTAACCCTGTCCATTTTTTTTTTTGAAAATTGACAGCAATTAGGGTTGCCTCACTTATTGTCATCCAGGTGAACATGCACCTTTCTCGTACTCTAGTAAACCCATTTACTAGATATAGAAAGTTCCAAGTTCACTCTTCCTTCTTTTATTGAACATTGATAAGATAGAGTTCCAAGTTCCACTTGTGGGATTTACCGTGTATGTTGTTGTTGTTGTTGTTGTTGTTGTTGATAAGATAGAGATTAAGTTAGAGCTCTCTTCCAAGTAAGCTAGGGTAGAAGAACTTCACAAGAACGCCCACTTCCGCAACTCTCAATTTTCAGATGTTCGTTGTGCGATATACATTCACTACCTTAACGATTCACAGTTTTGGTTCGAATTTCCTAGAAACAGGTTGGTGAAGAAGTCATGTTGCGCAACATCTAGGCATGCAAGTCCAAAGATGTCGACTCAGATGCTTCTACTCAGTTTCAGCACCACACTTTGCAGTTAAGCAAGAAATTGGGAAGGGGGTTGGTTCTTATTCCTGACATTTGATAGCAAAAGAAGGCAGAGGCATCCTGCCCTAATCCCATTCCAATCACCAGCAAAGCTAAGGGAGACAACAAAATAAAAAATTTGGAGATTGGGGTGAATTCAAGGAAGGAGAAGCTAAGGGGTGACTCTAAACTCAACAGGATATCAATGAAAGCTGATATAATCTCTTAGAGTGTGAGGGGTTTGAATGATTTTGAAAAGATGAGGATGAGCAAATAATATTTTATTAATATAATGAAGAGCAGACATCTATTGTTTCCAACAAACAAAAATGGAAAGGGATATAGGGGATGTAGCTAGACATCTATTGCGAAACAGGTGGGCTGATTGTGCCATCTTGGGGGCCAATGGAAGAAAAGAAAGAATTCCTTTTCTGTGGGATAAGAGGGTGTTCAGGGAGATTAATGAGGGGTTTATATAATAGTTAAATACTCTTTCATCAATAATATGGATTTTGCTTGGTTTTGCAGTGGAGTTTATGCTTCAAACAACAGAGTGGAAAGGGAGGAACTTTTGGGGATTTCGACATCACCATGTTTGCTTCTGAACGAAAATCTGGTAGGAACTCCACAGTCCTGAGAAAGTTTTCTCGGATCATTGAAGATTTAGAACTGGTGGACCCTCCTTTATTTGGAGGGCAGTTTAAATGTGACAGAGGCATAAATCACAATTGTTCTACAAGGTATTTGGACATACAATTTGGGATCATGATTTGGAATCATGAATCCAAATTCTCAAAAATAAAAAAAAAGATCTCGAATCCCAAATTGTGATTTTTTAAACTTCCCTAAATGTAAAACATGACTCATAAGTTTTTATATAAAAGACCTATCAATTTAAATTTTGCAAAAAAGGACTCATGCTCGGTATTAAGAGAATGTTCGTATCATGAGAAAGAATTATATTCAAGAATATTTAGTTACTACTTTTGTTAGACTAGTTGGTCTTTATAAAATTATTTGTCCTTGAAAGTTTGTAATCAGACATCTTTATATATAAAAGGAACATGGAGATATGTGATTTATTAATGCGGGCCCCTAGCATATTCCATATCTTATTTATGAACTATGGTTTGCTCATTTGATAAGATTACATAAGAATTGGGAAACTTTTTATAGTTCTCACAGCTTGTGGGGGTTTCACATTTTTGAGAAAAAATACAACTTAAGAACAAAACTTCAACTCCAAATCAATATGATTTCATGTACAAACGGGGCCTAATAGTTCCTACAATTGGATAGGCTAGCTAAATTTCTTAACTATGACAATTAGGTCTAACATGAAGAGCCTTTACATTACATTGGCGAATAAACAGTACAAGCAAGAATTAAGACATTAGAAGTAAATCATCCAATCCTTGATGAACAAAAGCCCATGTGTTTAATTGCACACTCGGTCTATATTATCTAACATTTCGTGCACATCTTATCATGAACCAATTTAAATATATTTTGGCTCTTCTTACAATGAAACCAACAAACTAAATGAGTTGTTCTTCAGGACCTGAGGAAAAAATGCTGTCCAGAATTTATGGATTCTAGCATAGATATTAAATAAATGGAACAGTAACATGATCCATGATACAAAGTGCTCTACTAAAAGATTTAGTTTCTTTGGATATCTAGTTCCGGGAAATAAATGAAAACATATAATCTTGGAAACTTACCTTTCCAAGATGTGCCCATGCAACTGCAAGAGAAACATCCAACTGCAGTGCCCGTATTAGAGCATGTTGCTTCAATGCAGAATGATCAGACAAACATCCTAAGGCTACCCAAAATTCACTATTACAACCTTCAAGTAATAAGCTTCCAAGGCACATCTTTTCAGACACAAACCTGATAAATGAGTTAGTGTAATAAATGATTATGCTAGTTCAAATGCAAGAATACATTAGGCAATATAATAAAAGACATACCAAGAGTTCATGTCATCTTTACAGTTCTCCTTTAATGAGAAAAGAAGCTCAGATGCGATGGCAATATCAGTATACACATTAGCTTGCCAAGGGGACAAATGCAATGCCCGCTGGTAGGAGCAACAAGCAGATCTAACTGCTAAACAGCAGATTCTCCTCCATGACAGGACCGAATGACTAAATGAATATTCGTCAGTTCCTGAGCCCAATCCTTCATCCATCCATGGAAAACATTTTGCGTATGTAAGCTAACCAAGGATAGAAACAGCACATAAACAACCAGTCAACACTAAAACGTCAATGTCGTAAAGTAAGAGGATGGGGGAATGGAATTGCACGAAAATAGCGTGACATGCTCTACACAAAGCTGTAGGAAGGCATGAGATGTTGGGAAATGGAATTGCACGAAAATAACTGGCATAATGCAAAGAAAAAAACATAATCCAACAGATGCAGCGACCTGAATATCTCCAAGCAGCTTCCAAGCACAAGATATATTGCCAACAATGGAAGTACTTGCTAGAGCCACCTTCGAAGCTTCCTGAAATTAAGCAAAACACTTGAGAAAAATCTGAACCAAAAGAAGAAAGGGCGAAGGAATAAAATAAGTATGTCCTTCTGCACCATGATGCTACAGAAGCAAGTGAAATTTAAAAATTACTGTATAGCTAACCTCTAAGAGTGAAGCTCCCCATTTAAAGGCTCCAGAATCAATAGATTCCTTTGCCAAACTAAGTAGTGCAGAGGCAAGCCCATGATGTGCAGACAAATTCAGAGGTGAGGTTTGTATAGCTTGCCGAAACTGCTCTATTCCCTTCATTCAGGATTGAAGAGTAAAGAAAGAATTGTTAAAAGAATCTGAATATCTTTCATAGGTATGATCATGCTGAAGTATCACGAGATCTTCTAAGTGACTCTGTATACAAACAACAACATACCCAGTGAAATCCCACAAGTGGGGTCTGGGGAGTAAGTGACTCTGTATATCATTTAGCAAATAAGGCTTAGCATAACAGAATTATTTTTTTTCTACTGGCAGACGCGTTTTTTATAAGTAAAAAGGAACTTTATGTCTATCCTTAAATAACTTTCTTTGACAGAATTAAACCTAGAGACACAATGCACACAACCTGTTCAGGCATGAATCTGTTAAACCACTCCATGTTTACGACTATTGATCCAAATCCACAATTCAAACTACATATATCAAGCTTGTTAAAATTGCACAAAACGAAAAGTTACCAAGTTAAAAAAATGCACAAAATAATGCATGGACCAAAAGCAAGGAGAAATTTTACCTTTCGAAACGAACCAAGCATCAAATAGACATTTCCACTTTCCACCAATGCAAATACTCTTGATTCCTCCAATTCAATAGCTCTTCCATAGGACTATTATAATAAGAAGAAAAGATTGTGTAGCAGACATTTTTTAATAAGGTAAAAGTTATATTAAAGAGTACAAAGATGGTGCAGAGAGGAGCAGAATACAAAGTATGAAGAAGATAGCCGATTACATCTTCCTTCCTAACAGATCTAAGAAATCCATATATTGATTTAAACCCACTAGTGGGCTACTTTACACCAGAAGTACAAATTTTGTAAGCATCTATTTTTAGTTTTAGAAATCAAAATTCTTTGCCCTTCAAAAGAAGCCTTGTTCCTCTCCAGCCAAATTGTCCAAAAGATGCACAATGGAACAATTCTCCATATCTGCTTTCTCTCTTTAGGAACCACCAGCTGCTGCGAACTTCCCATTAACCCCTTTACACTATGAGCTATCACCCAAGTAATGAAGTTTTGCCACATCCTGTCTAATCGCCCGCCTCCCCCCCCCCCAAAATATTTTTTTGGTCTATCTCTACCCCTCCGCATAACCCCTAAATCCAACCTCTCGCATCGCCTAAAACCGGAGCGTCGATACTCCTTCTCTGCACATGCCCAAACCATCAAAATCTCGTTTCCATCATCTTGTCAGCCACAGCTCCCACCCCTAACTTCTCCCAAATAGTCTCATTCCTAATCTTGTCACCTCTGGTATGTCCATACATCCATCTCAACATTCCAATCTCCGCAACCGGCACCTTCTGGATATGTGAGTTTTTGACTGGCCAACCCTCCACCCCATATAGCAACAACGGTCTAACCACCATTCTATAAAACTTACCTTTAAGTTTAGGTGGTATCTTCTTATCACACAATACTCTTGAGGCAAGCCTCCACTTCACCCATGTTGCCCCAATACGATGTGTGACATCATCATCAATATCACCACTACCCTAGATGACAGACCTAAGGTATTTAAAGTTTCTCTCTCTTGGAAATAGATTGAGTGGCAAGTTTCACTTCAATGAACGCTTCATCCCTCACAAAACTGAATTTGCACTCCAAGTATTATGTTTTGGTCCTGCTCAATTTGAACCATTTGGATTCCAAAGTATGTCTCCACACCTCCAACCTATCATTAACATTATTCCGAGTCTCATCAAACAATACTATGTCATCCGCAAATAGCATACACCATGGAACCTCCTCTAAATAGATCGTGTTAGCTCCTCCATCACTAAGGCA